>LXKZ01000089.1:224-132896 GCA_001856765.1 Endoconidiophora polonica | reverse complement strand
GGAGAGCCTTAGCAGAAGGCTTAAGAGTCTATCCAGTAACCAACCTGGCGTCGTTTGATTGCGTAGCAATGTAGGTAGACGTTAAATATACACACACAGTAGATGTTGAATATATACAATAAAATACCATATTGTTAGGATGCCGGAGGCAATTTATAAATCAGAGTGATTTGATGTAATTAGTCGAGTACAAATATACACTAATAATGGCCGCCATAGTTATCATAGATCGTGAATGTTTCGCTATTCTTTCAGCTGCTATCTGGTCAGATCGAACCTCAGTGTCTAAGCTTTAATAATCTACCTTACGAAACACCCAATTCGCTGGCTCACCATGACGGTCAAGATGTAAACATTTTGAGATGCCGACTTTATCGTACCATACCTGGTTGTATATATGGTAGAAGCCGGACGGCGTTCGGCGAATCTCTAGATTCTCCCAGCCCAAAGGAACCCTAGCATTAGCAACAACTTGTCGCCAACAACCGTTGTTCCCCAGCCATTTGTTGGTGTAGACGTTTTTTAAGGCTATCCAGCCGTTATCATGACCATGCATGTACCAGTGAGTTCTGGTAACCTGGTCCTCCGCAACGCCGCTTACGATTTCAACACGGGCATTTTCGTGCTCCTGGTAGAGGTAGCTGCGGGTGTCATCGCCTAGTTGGATGGTGTAAATATTGCCGGGCCACGGGACATCCCTATCGATGATTGGGAAGTATGGAGTTTGCGGGCAGGGAGCAACAGGCTTTGATGTCTATAATATAAGATTAAGTTAGGATCATCACTTTGTATAATTTACATAGCACAATCATAGAGGATACTGATATAGATATAAAGGGGAAACCCGCGGATTAACGAATGATATGGCGTGGGTTGTTACGATGATAGCGACTAGAGGGATTGCCACGGTCATAAACGCGAAGATGATTGTTACTAGCAGTAAGGTGGTGTATTTACTACCTCGCGGAGAAGTTTGTCCACTATGACTACTAGTGTAGGAGTGACTCTGGGAGTAATACTGAGCACAACTCCGACGGACTGATTGACATCACTTCGGTGCGAAGGCTGTCGACATTGTTGACTTTTCTCGCAGTTCTTGGAAATAAGCGATGTTCGGTTGTTTTGGACTTACAGAGGACGGCGGCGGCAATTCGGTCAAGGGCCGGTTGGCATGGCCTGTTGTGTTCTCTTCGGCCATACGTAGATAGGAACCTATCACACACTTTGTAGATGCAGAAAAAAGTATCTTTGAGTGAAAGAAGATATGAGTGCAAGTGGGATTTATCAGTTCCGTGCAGAGGGAGCAAAGACAAGACTAGCCAATGCTTGATATTCTGTTAAGATGCTTCTGGGAGTTTAGGGGATGGAAAAGATGACCGGCTCCGGAGCTAGTTCAGAAGATTGACAATAATCAATGTGAAGTGGGAATATAAGGTTATCGTGATTTTTATATTGGAAACTATTATGCTATGTGGGAGGCCGACAGGACTATTTTTAGAATCCCAGAAAGCTTTGTTTGCTTGGTTGGCTGGTCTAAATGCCGTTGAGGCATCAGCATTTAGCATATGCAGGCTGTTACTACTAATGCATGTACCATCTGTAGGCATAACAAAACTAAGAGGGAGCCTTAGCAGAAGGTTTTAAAAAGCTGTCCAGCAACTAACCTGGCGTCGTTTGATTAGATGTAAATTAGGTAGACGTAAGATACACACCTACACCCATATTAGGTAAACTCCAAATATATCAGATCAAAGTAAGTAACCAATCATCCTTACTGCTCGATCGTGAAGACCTGATCTGCGCTGTTATCGCACGCCGCTCCGACTAATCTGCCTGCCGCGCCTGGAACCAGGCATGTTATGTTACTGGCACCAACAGGCGCCCATGCAAAAGCCGTAGCTCCGGTGAATGGAACCAACTGCGCCGTATCCGTCAACCCGCCACCATCTGCTCGACCACCGCACGAAAAGAGAATAACCTGATCATTGACCAAGCGGCGGCCGTCGAAGCCGACACACCCGTTCGTTAGACTACTAACCACCAACGTATTTCCCGGCTGATTATTATGCTTGCCTGCAGTGACAAAGTCGAACTTCTCGTTCGGACTGCCTGAGCACGTGGTAAACTGCACAGGAATGAGATTCTCGCGGAAATCCCCGGCAAGCGGATCGATAAAGAGACACTGGCCATTGGCGGCTTTGATGGAAACGCCCGTGAAGGCTCGTGTGGCGCTGCTGTCAAACTCATGAGACTCGGCAACTGCTGTCGGCACGAGTGTGCCCCCGGCGCGGGACACAGCAATGGCCGATGTTGGGTTGGCGGTTGGAATATTGCTAGTCTCGAGTGTTCCAGATACAGTGGTAGTTACTGAGCCACCAATAGAGTCAATGGCTGTAGTCGTGGCTTCTTCAGATGCAGCTGGTATAGAA
The DNA here is from genome assembly GCA_001856765.1 of Endoconidiophora polonica. Lineage (NCBI taxonomy): Eukaryota > Fungi > Ascomycota > Sordariomycetes > Microascales > Ceratocystidaceae > Endoconidiophora > Endoconidiophora polonica. The sequence continues at coordinate 130,467 of LXKZ01000089.1, read as the reverse complement.
GCCGAAGCTTTGCTGCCGCTGTCAGATTTCGTGACAGTAGATGTGATGGTGACTGTGGCCGTGACTGTGCTAGCCGGCGGGCAAGATGCCTCCCTGATATGCAAAATCGGGCTTGCAGCAGCAAGACAATAGAAAACAGCGAATATCAGTAGCGAATGCATCTTAGAAGTGATCGGTAGTGGAAGATAGAAGACAAAGAAAGAACAAGATATGAATGACCGAGCCTGTCGGATAATGAACAAGTATGTACAGGAAAGGAAAAGGAAGATCCTGATCAACAAAATAAAGAGTCAAATAGTGGTCTTGGTAAAGTAAAGAAGAGAAAGAAAAGCGATCGGGGTTTGATATTGAGAACAAAAGAGAAACTGGTTGGCAGAATATGATTGACTCAAGGTTATATTATATACAGACTGGAAACACGCTGATTGTTATATCAAACCTTATAACCGCCCTATATAGATTCTATTGTCAGTCATCCAAGCTCTTCGTCACGAGATTTGAGTCACAAGATAATAGATACAAGTCTCAAAGTGTGCCTCTTGATATATTTGCAAATAGTATAGAGAAGACATCATTCATAGTATTAGTTGCTTGTGTAATCCATCCAACCTAAATAAAAATTTAAGCGCCGAGAAATGCACTGCCAAATCTATGGCTGAGTAACGACTGGCTGCCAGGCTTTTAAGGCGTTGCAAAGGCGGAGAGTACGAACGAGAAAATGAGATGAGCGGGACATGCGACTTTGAAGTATCGTGTTAAGGGCTACCTATTATAGTATATCTAGAGGTATAGTCGTCATCCCTAAACGGAATAGGCTAGTTCGTACGCCTTTGATTTAGTACTCTTGTTCAGATACAACAGCAACTTTCGTAGCCGCAATAGAAGATGTAAAAGCGGATTAACTGGGCGGCTAAAGCAATATGATACACTTGTACATAGGAAAGTTCATAAACTCTATTAAGGACAAGTCATCTGCAACGCATATAGTGCTCTAAGCGACTGGATCAGCTCCCCAAAAGAACGTGTACATATGCATGCCTAAGAACCGGTCCTTGTAGTAGTTCGCCTTCTCATTATCAGCCGCCGCTGCCGTCACCAACAATGGCATAAAATGATCGCCCCCGTGCGGCGGATGCATTTCATTAGCATTTGGTATCTGACGCCACTTCTCTAGTCTCGCCAATCTCTCACCACGGTCCTCGAGAACAACGATATCCTCGATGGCCTTGTTCCACGCATTGTTGCGCAGCATGACAGCTTCAGCCTTGGGCGAGTTTTCTGCGCCCCGGATTATGCCAAACATGACGGGCAGGTTATGGAAACTGGCAAAGCCAGAACCGAGAATTGCAATGTTCTGGTCGCGCAGCTTGCCGAGTGCGGCGCCAATGCGGAAGTGTGAGGCGGGATCTTCACTTCCCAGGATGGACACCTGTACTATAGGGATATTCGCCTCGGGGTGGATCAGCAGGAACGGCACAAATACGCCGTGATCCCAGCCTATAAACAAGCAAAGTTAGCACGATGAAGTCGATAGAATCTAGGATAGACAGAGTTCTGGTGCTCTACACATACCTCTCTTAGCATCCAAATTCGGAATCAAGCCCTCGCTTTCGATGGCCTTGGCAATCTCAGCTGCAATCTCAGGCGAGCCGGGCGCATCGTACTTGAGTTTGTATGTTTCCTTGGGGAAACCATAATAGTCGTACAACAAGTCGTGGTGCTTGCCCGACGAGATAGACGGCGTGTCGGCTTGCCAATGGGCCGTGACCACAGCAATGGCACGAGGCTGGCGGGCAGTGCCTAAGCCCAGGATCTTCGGCACTCTGTTCTTCAGAGAAGATATGATATCCTTGTGGTCGGGATCATTTAATAAAGGCAAAGGGCCTGATCGGAACCGGGACGGTATTAGTCAGCTATACATACTATCAATAACAACCATAAAAAACGAAATATTATGGCGCTATAACACCGAGCTAAAAGAGCTTCCTAGAGAGTATGCAGAATCTACTTACCACCTCCGTGGGACAGGCAGACAACGGGAGCTCTGACCATTTTGACTGGCGCTTGACGGAAGGCTGCGGGCGATGACGTAATTGAAGCAGATGTTGACGTAGAGTGATAATACTGGTAGGAAATACGAGCGCACTGGGCAGCAAGAAGTCCTAGAAGAGCTCGTTTGAAGAAGGTTGCGACGAAAGATGAAGGACGGGCAGTAGGAGTTGAAGAAGAAGTCGAGGTTAGAGGCATGGTCAAGAAAGGAAGGAGGGAGAAAGAAAGAAACTGCGCATCCTGGGAGATGTGGGCGTGGCGCTGGCTTTTATAGAACAATGAAGCTGAACTGGAAATCTAAACACCAAGATCTCTGTGCAAGCTGAGCGTTTCTACAAAAGTCTTCTTCTTCTTGTCTTTGGGCCTTCCCAATATAGTAAAGTAGTACTATAGCACGTATTATATGTACATATCAATATAGTTTGTGGCAAGTCAGCTAAGCGCGAAGGGGGGCAAGACTTATAAGCAAAGGCCTAAACCATGGTTCTTCGAGTCTATCAATTCATATATATAATTCGTTCAAGCCATCCATCCCGCTGACACAGGCAAGAAAGTTTGTTATTAAGGTATGGAAGGAAATCGTCAGATCTCTCGCATGTTGTTTCAATGGTTTGACCCCGCGCGGGAGTATTTTAGTCACCCACTGACAAAGCAGTTACTAGTATTAGTAACTACTAACAGGAATGCTAGCTTTTGTCCCGCGCGGCATCCCCTTGTCAAATAGAACTTTGTTTATACAAGGATGTTTGCCTGCCTCCCCCCCAAGTTCCATTTTGCTTCACGTATTAGGATACTAGTACATTCGCTTGATTAGGGGATACAGATAGAGAGACAAAGATATACGAAGATATTCTAAAAGTACCTGTCCTGATAGTAGTAGTTCCACAAGCCGATGTCTATTCCACCTAGACTGCTGTTTCCATCGCCCGCCGCAGATAGCTCGATAGAGGATAAAAAAAGAACAACAACAACTGCTGTTTCCATGATATTGCTGCCGCATGGAAGCACTAAAAACGGAGTCCTGTCTTGGGCGAGCTCGTCAGTTCATTGAGGGACAGAAAGACAGCTGGTAACGAGTACCTCTGCAGTTGAACTTCGGCCAATTATACAGAACTCATATAATAGTGGTTTAATGGCTAAATATAGAAGGCTATAAGCATACTCAGGATGCACCAAGCTAGTGTAGCCAACAAAGATGTTCCAAGCTTAAGAGTGAAGATTCATGTATAACTGACTGTCTTTGTCTGCCACTCAGAACTTTACTATTATAGTACAAGTTATTAGTGCTGCTACCTCATTCTGTTGATTAGGCAGCGTAAGTTGTATACTGTCTCATCAAGTAGCCTTCATCAAAGTGACAAGTGCTGTTTCATGATGTATGCCGAATTTGTTGTTGCTGTCTGAGTCGACTCGGAAAGCCATCGAAGTCAGGATGATAGAGGCATATTTAACTTTCTCCTCTTCTGATATCAAGCCCTGGTACGGCCATAGGATGTATGCCCGTCTACTTTCAATGTGCATTAAAGTAATAAAATTGTATAGAATTGTTTTGTAAAGCATCCATATCATTGAAAAACAGTATCTTAGGGTTACAGCTAGACTGCTAAATTCTTGATGGTTAGTGGCGATTCCTAGTTTAATAGACGCATTATCTTCACTAAGAGATGAATAATCAACCAATAACAGAGGTATCTTTACTAAAGGCAAAACCAACTTGAACTTCCTCCTCACAATAACTCCAAGCGCCTAAACAATGTGTAAGCCCCACTTTCCTACTGGGGTATATATAACCCTATTGCAATTCTAGGAACGTACATTCTGCCTATAACCCTAGACATGCTAAGCGTAACCCGATGCAGATGCCGATCTTACTAGAAAAGCCGAGCTCAAGTCTATAACAATTTGTTGGGTGATATAAACAGGAATCATTCACAGCTCAACACCAAAGCCTAGCATTGTCAGTCATATATAGAAGAAATGCCTGACCGAGACGAGAGTCTGTTACCGGATTCAGCAGCCATAGAAGAAGATGCGCGTCAATATTCAGCGCTTCTAGATGACGAGGAGTTGCAGACAAAGTAAGCTTGACTTACACATATGATTACTTGTACTTACTCATCTTCTTAGGTTTCCAAGCCGCCCACGTAATATCCACAAGACGCTCAAGTTCTCTGAGCTATACACAGGCTTATTCGACCCTCTCTTCAATATCAAACAAAAGTCAACCAGACCAACAGTGCGCGCTCGGCCTGGTGTGCACAGCAGTAAGCTATCGCCACATGAACAAAAGCGTCATGTGATTGACAGATTTATCTGCCGCTGGCGCGATGAGGTCGGTAACGACTTCTTCCCTGCCCTGCGTCTGATCATACCTGATAAAGACGGTGACCGTGGCGTCTACGGCATCAAAGAGAACGCTATTGGCAAGATTCTGGTCAAGCTCATGAAGATTGACAAGAACTCTGAGGACGGCTACAACTTGATTCACTGGCGAATACCCGGCAACACGTTTGCGGCGCGCATGGCCGGAGACTTTCCAGGCCGCTGCTTTGATATTCTTTCGAAGCGCCCGATGCGCACTGTGCCAGGCGACATGACTATTGCCGACGTTAATGAACAGCTCAATAGACTCGCAGCCGCGTCCGGCGAGGCGGAGAACCTCGAGATATTTCAGGTGTTCTACGCGCACATGTGTCCTAAGGAACTGCTCTGGATCATCCGCATCATCTTGAAGCAGATGCGTATTGGTGCTACAGAGAGGACACTATTCAGTGTGTGGCACCGCGATGCCGAAGCATTGTTCAACGTTTCGTCAAGCTTGCGGCGTGTCTGCTGGGAACTATGGGATCCCAAGATCTCGCTAAACCAAGACGCAGCCGGCATTACACTCGGCCAGTGCTTCCAACCTCAGTTGGCGCAGTTCCAGATGCCGGCGTCGTTCGAACGGCTACTCAAGTATCTGCGACTCGAGGAGAACGACGCCGAGTTTTGGATCGAAGAGAAGCTCGACGGAGAACGCATGCAGATGCACATGATGGCAGATCCCAAGGTCCCAGGTGGCATGAAGTTTTGCTGGTTTTCTCGCAAATCAAAGGATTATACCTACTTGTATGGCAGCAGCTTCAACGATTCTGACTCAGCTATAACGAAGTATCTGCGGGATTGCTTTGATGAGCGCGTCGACAGCATGATCCTTGATGGTGAGATGATTACTTGGGACCCTGAAAACGACATGGTCATGCCGTTCGGAACCCTCAAGACTGCGGCACTGAGTGAAAAACGCCGTACAGACAGCGAGTCAGGCTACCAGCCATATTTCTGCGTGTTTGATATGCTGTACTTGAACGGCCACGACCTAACCAGGTATGCATTGCGAGATCGCCGAGCGGCCCTAGAGAGGATCATTTGTCTCCACCAGCACCGCAATGAAAAGACCAACCATATTGAGACCGTCAAAGGCATCTTCCGTAGGTTTGAGATCCACGACTACATCAAGACTACCTCAGCCGATGCCATCGAGCATGCTCTGAGAGATGTGATCAACCGGTCCTCTGAGGGCCTTGTGTTGAAGAATCCGCGGTCCATGTACCGGCTCAATAGCCGCAACGACGACTGGATCAAGGTCAAGCCTGAGTACATGAATGAGTTTGGTGAGGCCCTGGACTGCATCATCATTGGCGGCTATTACGGCTCTGGCCGGCGCGGCAACACGATGTCTAGTTTTCTGTGTGGTCTGCGGGCCAGCGAAAACCATATCCAGGCCGGCGCCAGCCCCGAAAAGTGCTGGAGTTTCTTCAGGGTCGGTGGCGGCTTCAACGCGGATGACTACCAGATGGTCAGACACCACACTGAGGGCAAATGGAAAGCGTGGGATCCCAAGAACCCGCCAACAGAGTTTATCGAGCTGGCTGGTGGATCGCGCCAAATCGAGCGGCCCGACATGTGGATTCGGGCTAGCGATTCTATCGTTTTAGAAGTCAAGGCCGCTAGTGTGGCTCTGTCCGACTCCTTTGCCAAGGGCAAAACACTGCGTTTCCCGCGCCTCCGCCGTATCCGTCTTGACAAGGCATGGGACCAGGCGCTGAGTGTGGACGAATTCGACGAACTAAATGACCGGGTCTACGAGGAGATCAAGCGCAACAAAGAAATGACGGTGGAAAGTCGCAGGCGCGCTGGACCATCAGCAAAGCGAGTGCGGCGAGCTTTGGTTGTTGCTGGCGCTGAAGACGATGTCCACGAGAAGGAGCTGACAGCCGTCGATATCGTGAACCCTGAGTTGTTCAAAGGCCTCGTGTTTTGCATCATGTCCGACGCGGCCAAGCCGCTAAAGAAATCCAAAGCCGAACTGGAGAGCCTGGTCAAAGCCCACGGCGGAACAGTCAAGCAGCGCGTCATAGATAGCCAGGCTATGGTTCTAGTCGCAGACAAGAAGCTAGTCCCCATAGCCAGCGCTATAAAGCGAGGCGGCTTAGATGTTGTCCGCCCACGGTGGATTCTAGACTGCATTGCGCAGGCTAGGGGCGGCTTCGTGCTGCCTTTTGAAGCCGTGCACGTCTTGCATGCCACACCTGAGACGGCCTCGCAAGTCTCCGAGACGGCCGACATGTTTGGCGATAGCTATGCGCGAGATGTCAGTATAGAAGAGCTGCGCGCTTTGTTCGCAGCAATGCCCAATGTCGATAATGCCACAGCTTTCGACCGAACGGAATTCGTCAACGCGCTCGAAAGCCGCGGCTACAGTCTCAAGGCCAGTCTCAAAGGTCATCTTTTCCAGGGCATTACTGTGCTCTTCCGCCGCATAGCTACTACTACTACTACTACTACTACTACTGATGATGACAATGATGCCCCTCCACGAATAAGAAGTGGCAGTGGAGGGCTGGCCGTTGAACCAGCAGGCATCCAGGCGCGAAACGAGAAGAGATTGACGAACTATGTGCGTTTTGGTAGCGGCGTGGTGGCCGAGCGCTTGATAGAAGATGTTACGCACGTGATCATTATCGGTGACGATCCAGACAGAGCCAAAGCGGAGAAAGCAGCGATACAGGCTGAAGTCGTGAGGAGGCAAAGTGAAGCAAAAGAGGGAAATTTGCCTGCTGTAATTTGGAGTGAATGGATCGAAGATTGCTGGAGAAAAAGCACAGTCTCTGATATCGCTGCCTATGCAGTTACTTAGAGATTAAGCAAATATAGTTTCTGTAGTTAGTCAATCAAAATCTTAAAAATTAGTTACACAAAACAGTCAAGCCTGAAAGCTGTTAACCTGAGCTCGTCCAAAGCAAAATTAGAATGAACCTATAAGCGGATTAGTTCCTGATTCGAACAAGGAAAATTGGCGTAAGTGGAGCTTCCTTGAATGAAGCTAACAAAATTTAAATCAATGGCAAGTCAAGATACACAGTAAAATATTCACTGGTGGCTTTATGTGAAGCTTTAACTATAGCAACTTATCAATAAAAAAAATGCAAAGACATACCGGTTAAAAGTATACAAATGCCGGAACACAGAAACAGAAAATAAAGCCTACTAAACAAGACCCTTGTATATCAAACACCACCTTTAATAAAAGAACAAGATACCCGCTGTGTATATAAAAGCAAAAGAAAATCCGTTGGGGTCGTTACATCGCAACCTAGACTATAGTATTCGTTTAAAGTCTAAACAACTATATACGGTGCGGTACTGGTCATAATCATATCATTCTTCACTTAAACAAGAAAAAAAAAAAAAAAAGGTAAAAAACTGTCACCCTTTAGAATTCCAACTCAGATTCACAGTCGACAAACGCATCTGCGTCACTGTCACTACTGTCGCCGTCATTGCTCTGATCATACATTGTTGTCGATGTTTCTGGAGATGTTGGCGAGACAGAATTTAAGCTCGCACGACTAAGACTACTACCACCGCCAAACCCGACAGTAGAAAGTTTTGAGACGACTGCTGCGGTAGCTTCCGACGGGAAAATCGGCGGTTTACGGAGAACGCGCTGTGGGCGCGGCATTTCCGTGCTTCGCCCTGCCGATCCCAGCGCAAACACTGGACTCATCCATCGCTCTCCCTTCTCGGCAAGCACCTTGTACTCCGCGGCCTTGGCTGTCACTGATGTGCCGGCAGGATCTGGAAGGCGCACACCAGGGAACATGCTCCGTTGCGCAGCCCACGAGGCTTTAGCACGAGGCTTCTGCACTTGAGTTTGTCTCTGTTGTGCTTTGGCTGTTGCCGTCTGCAGAGTGAAGCCCGGTGCTTCGACAGCTACTTTCCGGCGCTCACGTTCGAGTTCTCGCTCTCGATCCCGTCTTTCCCGACGGCGTTGTTGTCGATGCTGGCGCCAGACACGGCGAACTGCGCGGATATACCGGCCGACCTTTCCAGAGCCGGGCTTGCGTGAGGTGACACTTCCGCGCATGTTGTTGGGGCTGCTGCTATCTTTATGGCGGTGTGTGCGTGCTACGGCTTCTTGGCGAATCTTCCACATAAGGGCATCTAGTTCCAACGCTTTTTCATGAATGAAACGTTCAGCCGTTTCTTTGAGAGCTTCACGTAGCGCACGAGTTACTAGAGGACGGAATACGTGATGTAGAAGCTTGTGCTCGGACCGGAGGATTTTGACTTGCAAGTGTGATACATCAACAGCAACACTATTAAGTTTAAATATCTTCTCAGGGCCAACAGGGCTGGGAGACTTGGCCTCCTCTTTATCTTTAAATGAGGAACTGACTGATAAGGAGAGTTTAAAAGCCAAGCCATCTCCTGGCAGCAGTATATCTACAAGGCCAGTGTCGCTCAACGCTGGGAATCCAGTTTTGCGGTTCACATGATATGCAACACTACGCAGATCGAACTGGATACCAGAAATGAAAACTTCACATGTCTGGAGAACTTGCTTACTGCGTCTCTGACTCTGCTCGGCGAGCAATTTACGGCCCCAGTTGAGCGTCGTTTCGCTGTGCCACTCTGCAGTATTAGGCATAAAGTTTTCGGATTCCAGAACAAGGTTCTCGACAATGACATCATAATCTGCCGATGAAAACTCGATTCTGGGAAGTGGAACATAGGCAACTTTGGCAAGAATGGAGGGAAGAATGACTTCGACTACGTCCTTGATCAAGTGGGGCTTGAACTGGACATGTCCATCTTCTCCCTCGCCGAGATCTTTCACAACCTTCTTCAATGCTGCCGCAAAAGCAAGATTATGGGGATCTTCGTCAAACTGTAGTGCAATAAAGCGGATTTCGTCGGAAATCTGGTCTGTCTGGGTCTTGTACCGTTTACGTAGCAATGAATGGCCGATACTGTAGAGCTCATGCCAATCCTCGCTGCATACATCTTCAAGTATATAGCCAGGGTCAAGAAGGCAGCTTCTAAGAAAGTAGTTCATTTCACCGAACCAATACAGTAAGTCATCATCGTGCTGTGCTGCCCAGTACATAGACTTGATAGCATCGATTAAGCCATCAAGTGATGTGCCGTTGGCGAAGCGCTCAACAAGTAGCTTGAAATCACGTTCAGCAGACTTGAGGAACGACTGCGCTTCATGGGTTTCGCGGAATGAGTCTTGGCCATCTTCTGCAAGATCTAGAGCGTAGTGTTTGTATCGTTCTAGAAGATCCAAGAGACCTGACATGGCTATTCTATAGCTAGAGTTATGCTGGCACTCTTGGATCATCTTCTTGAGACGAAATATAATGCTGTCCTGCCTTGATTTGGGCACTTTTTTCTGAAGATAATCTTTTGCGTCTTTCAGGAGCTTCTCTCGGCGATCTCTAATCTTCTGTCGTTCAATTGGCCCTGGCAAGACTAATGTCTCTTCTTCTGTTAATCTTCTCCGCGAGGATGAAAGCCTGATTGTGCGCCTTGATGTGCTTTTTCTAGATGGTTTCCAGGGCACGCCACTGATAATGGGAATGAAGGCTCTTTCAGCGTTTTCAACTGCAAAGTCGCGGGCCTCGAGACGGCTTTTGTCAATGACAGTTTTGGCACGGTAACGCATAGCGGGAAAATTAGGCTGTGGGTGCCATAGGTCGTCGTCGGCGGGCAGGTCGATCTGGGCAATGGCAGCCTCCTTTGGGCGTAAGGCTTTGCTAGCAGTCGTTGCAGCATCGGAAGCGATGTCTCTGAAAAGAACACCTGCATCTTTGACTACATTAATGAGAGAACGGAGGTTTCTTAGGTTAGCAACAGATCTACTAGCTTGTGCTTGGGATTAGACACTGCATTTGGAAAAAAAAAATGGTGTTCTAGGGGCACAAATGACATACTCAGTTTACGGAACTGGCCGTTTGTGACAATCAGGTTGGTGAGAACACGCAGATTGCGTAGGGCCTTCCAGGCGTCTGACTTGTTTGCCGATCTCGAACACGGGCGTTCAGGCATACGTAAGTCATGGCGATCGACGCCTTGCAAGTTCCAGCATGCATCTTGAAGTAGGTTTCCGTCGTTTTTGGAGAGCAGCAAACTCTGGGCTGTCTTGGCCAGCGCACAAAGATCTTTGATTAGTATCCGGCCGTCACGCGACACTGATGCTGGTGGTTTGCGGATGCATCGTTGTGCTAACAAACTATTGACAGCTACATCGATTTGGTCGTTCTAAGATAGCACAGGGAAGCACATTAGCATAAAGTATCAGGTGTATGGATAGTGTGCTTTACTAGCTTGCATAGAGTGATGTTATGCTATGCTCCCAGCCTAGCAAAAAGGAAGACAGGGCTTAAATTAGTAGGGAGGTAAGGGACGGGGAAGAAATCGGCAGCTAGGCTGGATAGCACGAGGTAAGCCGATTGACGACATACAGAGGGGCATTTGCCAGCATGTAACGCACTGGAGATGCCGTAAAGCTGTAGCTTTCGCGCAACATCGGCGTCCTTGCGAAGACTTGCATCGGTCGATTTAGCGTGACGGCCACCCGCGGCGTTGTTTTTGAAACTGCTTCTGACTTGGTGTTTATGCTTCTCAGAGGAGGATATTGAAGAGCGAAGGGAGCGCGTCATTGCATTTGCAAATGGAGAGATTGTTCGCGGCGTTAGCGAATCGAATGGACGTCGAAATCAGTTGTTGTATTAACATAGATTACGGATGGATTATAGCAAAATGAGTCCTATCGTGATAACGCACGTTGCTTTTGTGACCGAGATCAACTAGTCCGAACGATGGCGGTGGTGTAGCAACAGAATATGTGCGATGTATTGATGCAGGCAACTGGACAGCGATGTCTGTGATCAGACGACAACTAAGTGATAGAGAATAAAAGGATGTAGGACAAAGAGAGAGAAGGGAAAAAATAAAGTAAAAGGAAGTGACAAGTAAGCCTGCGATGCAGGGCGCTGCGCTTAGCTTCCAGCAAGAGTGTGAAACTTGGGCGTTGTTTGGCTTGGGCTATTTAGGCGAAGTTGCGATACATTGCCTAGAACCACAGGCGATTGGTTGACTTAGTCAGCGACTGCGTTAAGAACAAGGCTAAGACTAGCTAGCGCAGCTTTGCCGCAAACGAAGACTGGCGACAATCAAACAATTGCAATATAATTGCAGCTCCAAAGATAAAAAAGGCTGAACAGAAAGACGGTAATGAATATAAATTCTCAGGCTAGGCGGATTGAGCGCGTTTCCGCTCATGATAACAAGCACACTGCTAGCTAGTTTGGGGTTAATTGAATTGTTGAGAAATAGTGGCCCCGTGATATAGGTCGTTGTTTTGCACTATAGGTTCGGCAGATGCTAAAAACTTTGTTTTTCTTGGTTTCTTTTGTTGTATATTTGTTCCCGTGCTATATGAGGCTATATGAGGCTCCACCCATTAATGTTAGTGACCCCATCAGCAGATGGCAGCGTGCATATGACATAATTTGCGCGACTAACCATGTATTGTTGCGCACTATGGCGGCATCATTATCAACACACTGGACTGCCAAAGCCTTGTGTCCAGCGCAGCCCGCCCACTAACGGCACCAGAATCAGAAACGTACACGCAAAGCTAACCGAGCCGTAGATATATGCGCGGCGCGTGCTTAGCGACGACAGCTCGGCAACCCACGTCGAGACCGTCGTAAGACAGCCACAAAACCCGTCGCTGAAGCCCTCTAGCGCCTGGCAGCCCACTATATTTCGCACCGGCACGTGCACTACGTCGAAGAAGACACCCAGAAGCGCTGTGCCGAGCAGGTTGGCAGCCAGTGTGCCGAGGGGATAACGGCGGCCGGCATTCAGCGCCGATAAATGAAAGCGTAGAAACGTGCCGAATGGACCTATGACGAGAGCAAATAGCGGCTTATTGCGCCACGATTTATGCGGCGGGAAAGCAGCCATCAATACGGTTCCAATCCAGCAGCCGTAGCCTAAGAAGGCGAATAGCCAGTCGAGAGATGGCAGCATCTTATGCGGAATGCTATGCAAGCGGATTGGCAAATGATTCGTAGCCCGTGCCAAATGGCCGCCGAACACAAAGGCCGCAAGCGACATGGTTGGATTCAATAGTGTAACCGCAGCAAACGCCATGAATGAATCGCCGCCTGCTCTCGGCATAGAAGTGGTTGGTAGATCGTTAGTGGCTGCCAAGAAAGCATCGAGCACAAACGTCGAGAATGACGTGAATGAGCCGCAGAACCCGGTGGCCAGGCCAATGTACAGCGGCAGTATTTTCTTAGCTTTGATATAGTCAGCCGGCACAAGTTCGGACGTATCGTGGGACGAAACGCGACCCTCACTCTCGCCTAGCGAATTTGCCAAGCTCAAATTCGTGTCGTCCAGCGGCTCTGTAGCTTCTTCGCGAGCATCATCGGCATCAGCTGCCTCAGTCTCCATCTGCTCCATCTGGCGCTGACTTCGTGAATCGTCTCCAAAGATGGACTTGCGTGCCGTTTCGGCAAAGAGCACACGCTCTTCTAGCAAGAAGCCCATGATTGCGCTTCCGGCAACATTAGCCCATAGCACGCCGAATGACACGACCGCATTAGGATATTCAGTCAGGCCAATCATCCCCAGGCGCGCAAGAACGCCGAAAATAGACCAGAATATGAGGTGTCCGTGGACAATAAACTGCGTGCTCCATCTCGATGTCCCTAGCTTAGCTGTTGTTGCAGCGGCAGGTTGGCCTGGCTCTGATATTCTTGGCGCAGCTTTGCCTTGTTCCTCTGTTGCAACTGCATCACTTAGAGTCGATGAAGGCGGCAAAGGGTTATGGTCCGGTAGATGATGTGATTTCTCGCCCGACATTATGATTACATTGTTCGTTGGGACATTAAACTGAAGTTATATAGGGGTCAAAGCCTTTCGCACAAGGCTGCCTTTACAGCGAGGCTCGCCTCCCAAAAGATAGATGATAAAATGGTAATTCGAGATTGGAGCGCAAACAAATACTCATAACAATGGTACTGTTTGAAATAATAACTCGGCTTTTTGAAAGTGCCTTTTCATAGCGAATTCTAGCGAAGATTAGATAATTGCGGCAGACAATCGAATTAACTTCAGGCATCGCATTAGCAACACTTCAAAGGCATTATCACGGGCGAAAATCATTTAGCAAGTGATAACATACAAGTCGTCAAGCTATCATCAAGAAGAAATATAAATATAAATATAAAAAAAAAACTCCCCATGGTCAGCTACTTTAAATCTCAGGGCTGGGCCATGCCATCCTGATCCTACTATGTAGTGTCTTGCAGCCTTTCAAGCCTAAGCCGTTCATGTTATGCATTTTGTCCAAGCTTGTGATTGGATTAAAGCTCTTAGCCAATCACTATGTGCACAGGGCAGTCATAAACATACTTCTTAACACCCATGTTTATGTTTCATTCAACACTGATACCATCAATTATGCACCCGGAGACTTTATAATTGTCGAAGGTAAAGACCAGCATGCTTTATATACATGTAACCTTCCATTGATTATTTTCTGTTATAGATGTATCATCTAGACAGTAATACAGTGCTAATAGAAGCATACGAGATAATCGACATACCGACCCTAAGAAATGCCTATGGAGGGACCGTAGTAATAGAGAAACTTGAGTAAAAGGAGATGTTAGTACTTAACGGCAATGCTCTCTGTGAGCTTAGGGTAGAGTTACGCCCATATTCTATGATTGAGGCAACGCTGGCGGTTTCAATACCGTTCAAACCCCAAGACTATGTTCAACATTCGCGCATAAGGCACTTCATGGACAGCTCTACCTAAAGTGTCATAGTAGCATACATGCAGTAGGCCTATACCTAAGTTGGGCGGTATTTATGAGCGCAACATTACCACAACATGGCAAAAATAGCAATAGTAGCAATGTTGGTTAAGGGAATTTCACTGGTGGCCCAATGCAAAATGCCTAACCTCCAATGTGGCCTACTCTTATGATTGAAGGTGAATACTCTCAATCCTTACTAATGATGAGAATCAAGATGCAATGTGTTATAATGTGTCTAATCACTAGGTAAAAATCGGGTTGTTGCCTAAGTAAACCCAAGCTTCTCAACCCATTTATCTATAAAGGTGAGAAGAAGAGGGGGAAGTACACCAACCTGATGCCACTTAACCTAGAGCGTCAATGAGGTGGCTAGAACTAAGACTTTAGTAAGTGATCACCATTACTAGAATCATAAGTCTAACCCCAACAACGTATCATGTAACTAGCAGTGCATTATTGTTGAAGCTTAGGTTGCTTTTCTTGAGAGATCCAGGCCATAATAAAGCGGATATAGAGATTAGCATTCGCAATCTAGAGTTATTTGCAGAGGGTATTCAGAGGTCTTCATCAACTGACTAAAACCTTGTTGTGAAATAATAATACGTTGTAATGATTAGAGATTATACTGATTCTTGATTGTTTTCTTTTACCTTCACTCTTATTTTGTCCCCTTCATGAAATATACGGCGGTTCTACTCCTTTATTTTTTTTCCAATCTTCGCAGGGTGTTTCCTTAGATGCCTCTCTTTTAAGGGTAGAATTACAAGGAATTTGAAACAAGACAGAGCCACAAGTGAATAGAAAGAAAAAGACAGATAGTAATCTCGCCAGTTCTTGTAAGATATATATAAGATGCCATCTTAGCTCGAGCACCTGTGCCAGGTATTTGGCAGCGTTGTTCTTCACGATTATCTTTGCAGCCATGCCTCTCGAATTTTTATTACTCTAGCATGCAGAGGGAGCAAACTGCATTTTGGTAGTTGAAGCTTTCGTGATAGCTTTACGCAGCAAATCAATGCAGAAAAGAATGTCAAAAGTTCCAGCTTCTCTCTCGTCAACACGCCCTACATTTCTACAAGTGCTTGACACAATGCCATGAACGCTCATAATGATGCGTAAACGACAATTTGACTTTTATGCAACTTAACACATACCATACATGTTTACTATAGAGAGGCTTGGTGTGTTTGTAGTGGCTTTATTGATTCGCTGGTTAGCGTATATATCCTCTCGTCTCATTATATGAACAAGTGCAAATGCACGAATAAACAGCTTTTCATGTTGACTTGTTCCCAGAACACTAAAACAAGCTAGTATTTTAGTCTCTGTGGATTCCACGATATGTCCTTCACTCCAAGCGACGTTCGCTTCATTGTCGTCGCTCTCTTTTTCCTCGATCTCATCTATCTTCAGGTATGTAGTCTCGAGTTGCGCGGGAGCTGGGCCGACGCAGTTAGCGCGGTCGTAATATTATTCGTTCGTAGTAATGATACTATGAACGCTTTCGGCCGCAGCGCTTTTGGACTCGGCTTCGTCGTTCAAGACAATGGGATTCTCTGGAGACCAGATAGCGGCGTATAGCAGCTTCTGCTCTATGGCCAAGGCGTTGGGTGTTCCATCCTCGCGGAGAATGTCGGCAATATCGGATTCATAGCAATTCATGCTGATCGTGATCTTGATAGATTCGGTGAACTCCTGTCCAGTCGTCTGGTTTCTAATGATATTCATTTCCCCCTCCTCCATTTCCTTTTCTGTCGTTGCATCAGTCAAATATTCGGCATTCTCATCTTCATTTCCATCGTTACCGCTATCCTCAGCCTCAGATGTGTCATACTCATAAGACTGGCTATGACTAGCAGTACTCTTCAGGGTTTCATAGCTGTAGAAGAACAATACATTGGCCAGGCCCGCCTTGAGAGGCTCGCGGCAAATCTCGCGATAGCGCTCTTCATCCTCGATGATGGGCTCAGCGTTATCTCCCAAGGCTAAAGTTCCAGCGGGACCACCGTCTTCCGTAAAGATACGGATTTCTTCAATTGGGAGCTCCAAGTCGGCGTTCTTTATTTTCTTCATTTTCGAAATTCAACGTAGATCCTCCAGGTTTTTGTTAACTTCAGTCTCGATGCAATTACGCTTGTACACCGCCCTCTCGGTGTTGCACAAGAAAGCGGGCCGGCAATGTTTCTTCGTTTTGACATGGCTCAGAGACCGCACCATCTTGACTGCCATGACGATTTTTTCGATAGGGTGAACCTTGATAGACACATCAATGCTGATATTAAGATTCAGGCGCTCAACAAAGATGCGGCATGTGATGCCTGGTGCGTAGGAGATGAAGATTTTGAAGATGGGCTCCTCGTATCCCCAAATGGTAATCTTGGCGTAATAAAGGTAGCGGTAGCCATGTTGCAGTTGTTCCAGGCTCTACGTTTCGTCAGCGATGGTCATAGCCGCATGGACTAGAAACGTAGCGAACTAAAACTTTGCGCGGTAAGCACGCCAGTTTCCACGAGTGTCAGGACTGTACGAATGATGGACATTGAAGATGGATCCAAAATTGACCTGGAGCAGCTTTGCCGGTGATGCCATTGGCCCAGTGATGGCTGTCAGTCGAATCCTAGTCGTGGTAGTAAGCGGGATCCAGTCGTACTCGGATGTGTATAGGTGTAGTTGGCCAATAGCCTTATTCTCAGCCACGGAATTGTCTAGATTGACAGCAGTCTTGTTCAGACTTTCGGAGCTTATGATGCTAGATTTCAGGATTTCTTTGGCTACCCACATAGTGCTAAGTTTCTTGCCAGCATCCATTTTTTCATAGCTTCATTGTATAGTACATAAGGTGCGTCTTGGCGTAGCTTAAGTTAGCTGCCAAAATTGTTGTCTTGGGCACAATGACATACTATAAATGCCAAAGGTCTTGCTATGTGTACCAAGATTGCTCATCTATATTATACTATCTCATTTACTAGATGTCGCTTCAGTGCCAAGACTTTTAGTATATCCATGTACTACACTACTATGTCTCCAGCCATGATACTCGTATATATTTGACGTCTACCTACATTGCTACGCAATCACACGACGCAAGCACCGATACTCATTGGCTTAAATCAATGTTTACATCGTGACATGCATGTAAAGAATGCTGTGTCACTTCACGTTTTATTATTGCATTTCCAAGATTTTATCATGACGCTCTTCATTCTTATCCTCTCGAGGGGTTGTTTCGATTAGGGTTAAATTCAGACTTGAGCCATTTTTGTTCCGTAGTCACACAAGCTACGCTTTTACGATCGAGACGAATTATGAGCCATGTCATGCTCAATCCGCTCTTCATTTACTTTCCCAGTTTCAAGATCCACAATGATTACGCCATGGTTTCATAATAGAGATATCAAAAAAAAGATGTGAACAAGAAACAAGTGCCCAATCCGGAAGAATATACCATGAACTCCGATTCCAAATTTTGATGGTTCATTTTAACTTTTTTGGTGTTATACATGAAGCATTTACTCGTCATCCTCCTCCTCCTCAGCCTCCAGAGTGGTCTGAGCGATACCTGTGTTGAAAGTTAGATTTACTTGCTTTTTTTGGGAACATATTATATCATGATAACTAGGGGAAGAAACTTACGGTCCAGATCACGCTGGCCAGCCTCGGTGATGCGGCGGCCACCCTTCTCCTTGTCGTGCTCAAGAACACCAATCTTCTCTAGGGCCTGGAAGATCTTGCGGTCAACGCTGCCGGAGGCATCGACGTGCTTGGAGGGACGGACACCGCGGTTCTTGGCGGTACCGTGAACCTTGCGAAGACGGCCAACACCGACGGTCTTGCGCATGTAGACGTGGCGGGCGACGGAAGCGGCACGGACGTAGAACCAGTCAATGTTCTGAGGAGGCAGCTCACGGCTGACACCGGTCTTCACGGTATCGACCCAACCTGTTATCACGTTAATATGCCGTTCATTGGAATACATAAGACACGAAGGGGAAAGAAAAAGAAAAGCATATGCTTACCAGGAATGGGCAGCTTGCCCTGGCGCTTCAGGAAAGCAGAGTAGGCGCCGATGAACTTGTGCGCCTATATCCGTATAAGATCCGTTATTAGCAAATATTCCGTCAACAGAAGTCTTTCGACCCCCTCACGCCTGCTCCACGGATCCCATATTCATGTACGTAATCGAACAGTTGTGTATTCTCAGCACAGACTGCTATCCCTTGTCCGCATCGAAAATATCGTGAATCGAGATATGCATCGTATATCTATCGTAACCGAGAGAAGATATCATTATGAGCAATTGATAAATTATCAATTATAGTGTGCTAAAGCACTGCTGACATATGCAAGGCGTTGTTGCCGGATGAGATATTATTTCCAGGTCATCTTCAGATCCATGGATTAGTTTCTCAAGCCATTGCTCGCACTATAAGTGGCATTCCGGCTCAGCCTTCTTGTTATATCATCCCCTCATTATCGAATTACGAATGGATTGCGGTACGTAGATGTTGTCAAATCGGGCGAAATTTTCTGTCGGACGAGGGATTTTTCGACTTTGTACAATAGGTCTGTGGTTTCTTCGGGTTATTTCAGAAGGGACATTTTCAAGATAAACCTACATCGACATCGCGGACGGAGACACCACCAGGCATTTTGAATGATTTTTTTCTTGGTCGGGAAGACTGGTAAAGAAAGGTTGTCGAAAGTGTCGTGAGACTTGGCTGAACAGCTGGAAGAAGTGAAAATGGACATACAGATTCGCCATCCTACCCAAGCCCACTCTGCTAGCCGATCTTTATGAAAATTGTGTGCGCTTTTGAGTACCTAGGGCTTCTAGGCCCACTTATATAGTGGCGTAGATATCGGATAATAGGTAAAAAAAAAAAACTGGCGACGCCACCTACATTGTAGGTGGCGTCACCAAGCCGTCATACCTCCGCTGCTGGTTTTGTGGCGTTTATTATTGAGCTAGTTGTGGAAACCCTTACAAGTGCGATCAACTACTCACTTACTAAAAACATTTCAATTTTACAAGTACTAGCTTGCCTCTCGATTAAAGTGGGGCGAGTTGTGTCGTACTACTATGAAATCACGGTAGTACTACAGAGCTTCCCTTTTGTGTATCTACTATGTTAAAAAACGGGTCTAAATTTACTGTGTTAGCATTTTTTTGATACCTCTGTTAGTTGGTGTCTAGAAAAGACCCTCAATGAGAGTCGGGAAAGTAGAAGATTAGGCAAATTTCTTCATAGAAGGCACGAAATAACGATGTGCGCTAAAGTATGAAATGGAAAAGGAAGTAAACGTAAATATTACATAACTTGAGTTTAATAAGAGCGACGTAGGAAAGGACGGACGACTGTCTTGAAGTTATTTAAGCATGCATCATTATATATGTAGTAACTAGTGGTATAATCATCATTTTCCCAGATTTCTCGGCCAAGTCATAACGACTTGGTTTAACCTTCCTCAGCATCCATTCCATCGTGTCTTCTCCGATTACCGCCACGCTGTGTCTTGCCTCCCTTCTTGCCTTTGGTGTCCTGAAGTTGCTTCATTTCCATCTTAGCATGGCGTTGCGCTTCCTCGACACGGTTTTGGAATACCATAACTTCCTGTTTCTCAGTAGGATATTCAGGAAACTTCATGCCTAGAGCAGACTCAATGCGGGTGAAGATCTCGATATCATACTGCGTCATAATAGTGATGGCAACGCCAGACTTGCCAGCACGGGCCGTACGACCGACCCTGTGCACATAAGTCTTGCTGTCCTGGGGAAGATCAAAGTTGACGACCAAATCAACCTTGGGAATATCCAAACCACGAGCAGCGACATCGGTAGCGACTAGGATCTCGCGGGAGCCAGTCCTGAACTTGTTAAGAGCACCCAAACGAGCAGTTTGTGAGAGCTGGCCGTATAACGGAATCGCGCCAAATCCAAGAGTGCGCAGCAAGATTGAGATTCGTTGAGCCTCGTATTGTGTGCGTGTGAAAACGATGGTAGTTTGGCCGGCGAACTCCGTGATCAAGTAGATCAGGTAGGTATCCTTATGCATGTGAGGGATAAAGATGTAGTTTTGTTTCAAAGTAGAAACTGTCTGGTAGCGGTTAGCAGTGATGCTGACGCGTATAGGATCGCGTAGAGATGCACGCTGTAAGGACTCGATCTTAGAAGACATAGTCGCCGAGAACAGGTAGGTGTTGCGTTCACGAGGGAGGAACTTGAGGATTTTATCCAAGATAGGACCGAAGTCCATATCCAGAAGTCTGTCGGCCTCGTCCATGACAAGGTACTTGAGTGAGCGAAGAGAAAAGCCCTTGGTCTTCTCCAAATGATCGAGAATACGGCCAGGAGTGGCTACAATAACGTGAGGCTTCTTGCTCAGAGCAATCGATTGCGTGATCATGTCTAAACCACCGATGATAACGGCGCAACGTAACGCAATCTGAGCACCGAGCGCATCAAAAACCTGGCCAATTTGAGTAGCCAGCTCACGAGTAGGGGCAAGAACGAGAGCAAAATTCGGTTGAGGTTTATCTAGAAGCGCTTGTAGGATAGGAATCGAGAATGCAGCAGTCTATACATGCAGCGTTGTTAGCAGATAGCTATGGTTGTTTGTGACTTTGGTTGAATTCTTACCTTTCCACTGCCAGTCTCGGCTAGACCAATGATATCATGGCCTTTGACAGCAGCAGGGATAGCCTTCTGCTGAATAGGTGTAGGTCTCTTGTAGCCAAGGTTTTCACAGGCTTCGCAAAGAGCATCGACAACGCCGAGCTCTCTAAAGGTTTGGGGTTCTTGAACCTCCTCATCGGCCTCTTCCTGCTCTTCGATGAACTCCTCATTGGCGCCTTCTATATCATTGACTTCTGAATCAGGCTTTTCTTCTTCCTCGTCATCGTTGGACTGTTGCACTGTCTGTTTAGGTGCCAGCTTAACAGTCTTCTTAGTTTTCTGGATAGGAGCAGCAACCTTCTGGGGCGCGTCTGGCTTTGTAATACCGCCCTTCTTCTTGCTAGATGTCTTTGCCTTCAGAATAGTTTCGATCTTTGCTTGGTCGCGCGATGAATTGGACTTCTTGCTAGGCTTCAAGCCGTCGGCGTCAGGCGCAAGCTTGCGCTTTTTCACAGTACTAGACAACATTTAGAGTATGGCGACGCGGTTCGTTGGATGCTTCGGTTCGTCAATGGTTGGTTCAAGGGTACCGTATGTATATGTTTTAATGAATGTGTTGTTGAGTTAAGAAATAGTTACTGTATATTCCCTTCAAGATATCGTCCTTGTCGCAAATATAGCGGCTACTGCAAAAAAAATTGTACTGGGCGGGTTGGCAGAATTTGAAAGTCCACTCACCGCCTTCGGTGTGAACGTAACCCTTATGTCATATATTTGGTAGCCCTATCATTAAAGTTACATGAGGTAACTTTATCGAAGACACAATTCGTATTAATAACGTAATGTTACTCAGTTTTTATCCCAGAACGAAATTTATTCTGGAACAAGTACAAATATTAATTCATGAAAGATAATCACGGAGAGACAAAAATAATAAAGCATTGAATGAAACTAATATAACAAAAAAGACATGTGCCTTTGGGTATCAACTACGCAAGCCCTACTTGTATCTTCTGATATGTTTTTAACAAATCACCCGTTTTCTTCTTCAAACACATACGTAGTGGTATCAACTGGATCAGGCCCATTTGGCGATAAGCGCCATGATGCCTGCGCCGAAGCAGACGCATCCTAATGCAGAGATCTTGACACGGAAGCGAGCACGGTTCATCTCCTCATTGAACATGAATTCGTGTGCTAAAAGCTCCACTAAACCAGTGTACATGAGGATACCAGCGGAGATGGAATCAAAGATGCCATTGACGAGCGTCTGTGTGTTGCCGTTATCTGGACGAGAACCTAAACCAGCAGCTATGCCTATAGGGGTTGAGATGGCATACATGAGGGCTAGAGCGTAAGGCCACCAACCACGTCCTTGAGGCCAGTCAACTGTAGCAAGACGAGAGCCCACACCGAGACCTTCCATGAGCTGGTGGAAGACTAGGACTATCGTTAGAACCACGACCTCATCAGTGGTAGACAAGACTAAGCCGATGAAGACACTGTGGAAGATAACACCAAACTCCAATATCAAGATGCCAATGATTTGACCAGCGAACAAGGCGCCGTTGTCAGTAGCATGCAGCTGAGTATGGGGGCCATGGCCATGAGAGTGAGGTAAGTAGCTGAGATCGGTGGCAGTCTGAGTAGCAGGAGCTACAGACTTCTCACCGGTAGGCTCGTTGTCGGAGATGCTGGCTGGCAGACCCTCATGGCTATGGCCGTGGCTGTGACTGGAAGAGCCAGTCATCTTGCGAACAATGTGTTCGCTGAAATGATTAGCAACCATTTCGATGAACAGCATTAGCAGGATAGTCATCAGGGCAATGAAGAAGGCCCAGTCATAGTCTCCAAGTTGGTCTGCCAGGCATTCGCTGTGCAACGCCTCTACGGCGGGCGACATAAGGTGCATCCATGCCGTTGCGATAATGACACCAGTACCAATAAACTTGAAGATGAAGAAGAACTTCTTGGGGGAGAAGAAGGTGCTGATGTGACCCAAAAAGATGGGCAATAAGGCACCAAGCAGCGAAGAGACTAGGATGATAAAGATGGCCGCTATTCTGAGACCGTAGTGTGTAAGTTCGTTGACTTCTTCAGCGCACGACTCAGCGTCTGCACGACGGTGGAATATGTGTTTGCTGATAGACATATTGGCAATACAACGAGGTGTATGCTGAACGATATATGTGTATAGTGCGTCTAGCGAAGTAAAATCAAAGCAACAAAGCTATGAAGAAGGATGGAGATAAGAACCGCCGGAAGAGATGGACACAAGGTGGGGGGGGATCTCTGCTATTATAGATATGATCACTGTGGTATCTGAGCTTCTAGATGTTTAGGGCCTAGGAAGGCAAAGCTCGTGGCAGACGAACTACACGCGGAATCTGAAGGACGTGTGATAAGCAGCAGCCTTGTCTGTCGGTGGTGCAACGTAAATATCGTCTGTAAGATGCTAGCTTGATGAAGGCATGCGAGATCTTGTAGTCTCACAAAAGAGAAAGGTAGAGGCATGTGACATGTAAAACAAAGAGGAGGATGGGGAAAGATGAAGCACAGCTTCCCAAGGTTTCGTTCGTCGTGTCGGTCGTAAGCTCGTTAGAAAAAATTGGACAGGAGACAGATTTGCGCGGAATAAGCCTTCGAGAGAAAGAGATAGAGAGGGTATGTGAAAGACTAGGTCTTTTAACGTCCCAGAAACGTGGTTGTTGGCGGACACACGGGTTCTCAGAACCGGATATGGGAGATGGAACTGGGTCTGGGTTGGCTTTGGTGTGTGCAGCTTTTCTCTCTATCTGTATCTGTATAGTTTTGGCGTCTTGTGGTGCCGTGTTCCCACCAAGCTAGCAAGCAGTTAAAAGAAAGAGAGAGACCAAGCAAAGTTCACAGCAGCTTCTACAGAGGGCCGAGAAAATATATCTGAGTTGCTTGGAACGCGTAGAATCAGAGGTAGTATAGCAACAACAAGCAGCAAAAGTTTCTATAATAGCAAAGATGAGAAGAGAAGCAGGGAATTGGAAGAAAAAAAAATAGCGCCGCTGCAATTGGCGGGGGGAAACGTAAAAGAATGCCTTCTGAGAACCTTGATGGCCAGCCAAGCTTTCGCAACGGAGTAAAAAAGAAAAAAGAAAATAATATATTAATTGTCTATAAATTAAGGTGAGGGTTTATCCTTCGATCTCAACCCGGCCGGGGGGTAAATCTAAGCTAAGGATATGGATAGAGCAAGGCCGGCATTTGAACTAGCAAAAAAATATATATATATATAAAATAAATGCAAGGCATGCAACTAGATGCAGAAATCTCAGATTAACAGTTAAGTTGACAATAGGTGATTAATAAATTCTGAGAATAAGTTTTAGGTAGTTCTCGAAGACAGATGGAATACAAGGAAAATAAAAATAAAAATAGAACGAAGAAAGTCTGTCAGTTTGATTTAAAAGAAACCTAAAGGAGTAGGAGATGGGTCTCGCCACATACCTGCAAGAACCTTGATGGTCTAGCGAATCTTTTTTATATTCATATTTTTGATTTTCTATTGTTCCTTATGCTGACATATCTCTCCCTCTTTTCCTTTTTTCCACTTATAATTTTTATACTTATTACTCGATTAGAAGCGAACTAAAACGGGACCTACTGCTTGCGTACATTATCAATTGTGCAAAGCCCATGAGACGTTTTAGAAAACTACGGTTAGTTACATTCAAGTGCACTGCCAGAATAAGAAAAGAAAAGAAAAAAGAAAAGAGTGTGTGCGCTTTGTGAGAGCTCGACGTTTCAAGCCAACGCGATGGCATCTTAACTATAATTGTATCTCGGTTGTTTCATTTCCACAAATAACAAATAATAAGAAGTTGCTCAACTTGTTGGCTGATGAATATTGTGGCCCTGAGTGGCCGGCATAGCTCTTTAGTTGCTGACATGATCTGCAGGCTGAAAATGACTGGTAAAAGGTTGAGACATCGTGTGCCTTCTTTTGATTTCTTCCCGAATTTGTGGCTGGTTTGTCGCTGCATATATAGCGCACCCTATACTACGTATCAGCCAGCCACTAATGGATTACTGTGTGTGTGTCTACCTACATTGCTACGCAATCAAACGACGCATACTTTCCATATCCCACAAGTCTTAAATCTCACGACTAGCCAATGAGCGTTTTCTTGTCAAGATGTTGTAATGGCAGCAGTCAACTGTCATTGATCTATTATAGTAGTCAGTCTTAGTGGACTCTATCTATCTTAACCTGGAAAGCTGCCCCACTGTAGCATGCTACTATGAGTATGGGGTATTAGTAGGCACCTTGCTAGCTACAGAGGAAGTTTGCGTAGAAAATGGCCGAAAAATGCCTTCTAGCCAGCGTTGCAGCGTCATTTTCGATATACTAAGCGTGATATATTTGCCCAATTGGAAAACTTGAATGCGAACTAATGTCGCATTAGCGCTAGGAGGCCATCAAGGTTCTTGTCTTGCCAGACCAATATGACGCTACCAGCTGTCAAGCTGAGACCTCAAGAACCTGCCAGCTGTTTCCGCATGGCGTTTCTGTGCCACTAAAAGGAAACTCAAGCGACGACAAACCTTCCTGCAACCTGTTGGCGATTCTTTACGTTAGCAGTACTACTAAGTTTTCAAGTCGCGTTTTAGTGAAACCTTTGTCTTCCCGATCTCATATACCAACTGTGCTAGCTTTTGTATTATCATGTGCTACTGTAATGCTAGCCCTGTGAGTAATGTGCGACACTAACTACACGTTTCTAATGATCACCAGCCGTTTTGATACAATTTCATAAACAACGTGGCTGTCTATTGGATCCTCTACGCAGCCTACCGACAATAGTGAAGGTCACTTGACGGTCTACCAGGTCCCCTCTACAAACAATTCGGGTAACCCTTCGTCCTACTACGATGTCACCTGTGACAATAATAGTCCCTTTGTGAACTTTAAGCAAAGTGTTTGATTATGCTAGTACTATAGCCCATCCTATGTTGCCAGGTTGTTATTTTCTCCATGCCGCCTGACATCTCTTGGGTTATCTAATAGTTGACAGCGTGACATGATTGGCAAATAAACACAAGAAGGACGCAATACATACCAACCCATGTTTTTCTTTGTACTAAATCTAATATGAAGGGTCTTGGGGGCTCCAGGGCAGCATCCATTCCCGATCTGCCCAGACTTTAGAGCTCAAGCTAGCTCGTCTACTGCCATATTGCTCTTATTCTTGCCCGGGTTGCCTCCGATCCGAACATCCAGGTACGACCATCGCCATCTCTTCTGGACCTGCCTTCCGTAGCACAAGATCATTGCCTTCATCCCGGAACTGCACTTCCGCCATCTAAGACAGCCTGTTTGTCTTACACAATATAATTATTTTTTTTGATACTCATATGAATGTAAGTAGTACTAGTAATAGTAGTAATAGTAGTACCTTCCCATTCAAGTTTGGTCTTAGATTGCTGGCTACCGGTGTTCAACGAGTAACCCGTTTTTGTATTACTCGTCGAAGTAACGATACAAACTCTGCGATATTGTCTCTTGCCAACCGTAGTATCTCATACAATCTGAGAAGTAGTTCTATTGTTATATTCTGCCCATTTCGCATGATAGAGGCACACCTTTACATAAGCAATGCTCACGCTCACGCTCACATACAGAACCGACGGCCTGAGCTATCGCTAGAGTCGTAAACCCGTCACTACAATTCCCTACATGATGTTCCGGCTGGGATTGGAATTAGTAATATACGTGCAAATAAGCCACGTCCTGAGGAATTCAGTAGGACTAAGGTCATAATCCAACAGTGCTTGATACACATCATGCTATTGTAATAATGCAACCGCAACATTTGTTATTACAAAATAACGCGGATATATATTCTATCTAGATAAGGAAAATATCCTGGGGCATTGTATATGCAATCGCACTTTTGTCCGTATCAGTTAGTTATAACAGTGTGAACTTTCGGATATCCAGGTATTTTGTATGCTACAGAATATACGCACAAATCCCGCTTGAGACTCTACTATCATAAGAACACACTTCTCACAAATGAGTTTGAGTCGTTCTCTTGACCCTGCTGATAAGCATGAAATATGCCCACTTGTAAGCCTACCAGAGTGCGCTTTGGTCCGGACAACGAAGGTCATTCAGTCCCAGAGCTAAGATAGACGTGATCGATCAAACAATTATGAATTTTGAATCCCGTCTATTACGAACTCGCCAGTCTAACCGTTGATACTTCAATTACGTTTAGAAGAGTGCACAAGTTGAAAACACCATCTCTAAATGGGCCTAGAAGTTGTGACTTCTGGCTGTACGACAATAATCTAAAATTCTAACGTCCACATGATACCATGGAAGCATGTAATACACAAGATAGATGATGTATGGTTTATACCTGCCTTTGTAGATGATTGTTACAATCTAGCCATATGAAATGGCACATAGACCTAATTCGGACATTTCTGCAATTAATCTGTCTGAACACGAGAATGATATTCTTTCTTTTGGTTGATTCTTATTTTGGAATGATAGACTTGTTTGAAGTGTCTGATGCTGTATTATTTGAGCTTCCTTTTTGCTGTGTATTTTATGAGGAATATTGAACTTCTAGTCCTACAGTGCGAAACGGTTGATCGCGTTTCCGCAGATCGATCGCAAAACCCAAGCTAAACAGAAGAGCTTTCATTCGGCCTTCCCACAGCAGACCAATCTTTAAATTCTGGTCAAGTCGGGCTTTGATCACCGCACCATACTCCTCTGCATCAATAGTTGGTGCTTTGGGAACCTTGGCGCTTAGAGATGATGAAGGGGCACTCCGAGTGACGGTGACGGGTAGCAGCACCTCCTGCGTCTGCGCCTGTATTTGCGCAGCTCCGGATCCGGTAGCCGGTGCGTTGCTTACTGGCATCGTTACCCGGCCAGTCGCAGGAATGGCAGCAGGCTTTGTAGAAACTGACGCAGGGGAAGATGACAGCAAGCTAGAGTTTTGTTTGGGCGAAGGGGACGTCGGAGTAGATGTAGCAACAGTTGCAGTTACAGTACTGCTAGCGTTGGGGCCTGAGTTGGAGTCATCGAGGCGCCACTCCATTTTTGCCTGAAAGCTGCGTTCCAATTCCTTCGGTGATGATACTGGTGAGATGTGACGTACAGTAGACCGTTTGGGTGGGCCCGAAACGTGTTCAGGCTTGCTTTGGGTAGAAGGTATTGGAGAAGTAGCCGTTGATGCTGGTTCTGTCGCCGTCTTTGCTGCTTCTGAGACGTTTGAAGCTAGCTTTCTGTGGCTAGTAATGGGTGTTTTCGATTTAGGTGGCATAACCGTCTTTTCGCCGTCGGCTGGGTTGGCCATTGGCAGATCCCGTGATGGGAAGTCGTGGCGCCAAAGCTCCATTCCTACCAACCAGTCACTTTCATAACTGTAGACATTAAAATCCAGCCGCGTACCCAAGCTACAAAACTTCCCAGCCATAACAGCATAGCTCGCGCTAATGCTCCCCATCAACGGATTGATTGTCAAAGTCGCCGTAAGTGGCGTTCCCATATGTTCCGGCAAAGTTGCAAAACGAGCACCGAGACTAATTCCACCACTCTTATTCAAAGTGCCGTAGTAAATCTCTGCGCCTGTGCTAAACCGGCCGTAGATGCGTTCGCGTTCTCCGTCTTTGGGTATTGGCAGTGGTACCTTCTCGTCGTGAGCGTGGAAGTTGTAGATGCCACGAAGGCCGAGCAAACCACCGTCAGATGACGCTAGGCCTTCGACTGCGTAACGACCGACGTCGTACTGGGCCAAGCCAAGCACTGTACCGCCATTGCGCAGGGTTTTGGACGACACAGCACTGAGTTGTACTTGGAGCGCAGAAGTAAGCTTCTTTACAGCAAGCACTTCTAGCATAGATTGCGGGAGGTATAGTCGGCCGTAAAGCAGTGAGGGACGTGAATTGGCAGGTTTGCCTTTTGGTGTCAGTATCGGTGCCCGTGCTGCGGCGTGTATGTCAGTATTGAGGGGAGAAAGAGCACAGTATGACTGCATGCGTGATGGCAGCGAGACTGTCTCGGACTGCGATGTGAAGAATTGTTGGAGCGGGACAGAAGAGTAGAGATACGATAGAGAGCCGTCTACAACGCCGATAGTGCCGAGCTCGTATGACGTCGCAAACTGGGGTGTTGCTAAAGATGACAACTTCATGTGCAAACCCTGAGGGGTATAGAATCGAAGCAAGCCTGTTGATCAGCGCATGTTAGGGACTGTCTACAATACTAATATAAGGGATGGATAGACCAGAGAAAAAAATGGCAGCCTACCATCTGTAGTCACGTCAAGTGATGAGTACGAATTGTCACGATTCCAGCCCGTGGCATCATAGAAGGCCTTCTGCACCGCCTCCATGAAATCTCTCATCTTGGGGGATTTTCTTTAGAGGAACAAGCTTATTAGCCTGACCACCCGCGAGGGTTTTCGTTTATGACAAACAGTTGGTAGATCATCAATACGCGGCAAATTTGGCAATTCAACTTTTCGGTGCAAATCAGGATCGTGATCTAAACTTTGGAGCTTTTAAGTTAAAAGCTATCCTACTTGGCTTTTGGTGTGTGGAACTTAAGAATGCGCTAGTGGACTGGAGAAAGATCGGTTAAACCCAGTTTCGGCCTTGCTTCCCAGTTCTTGGTCCCACTTTATATCTAGCATAAGATATTGTATCGAGCTATCATGACACATTCTACAGGTACATTTATCGGAAAAAGTGAAGGTAGTGTTTTCATGATCTATTCAGATGCTACCACTATCAGTCTATCCAAGCCTTGTTTATAGTTCATATTAATCAATATAATTATAATCTAACTTTGATGTTAATCGGCTACCGGCCTTTAATCCTTTTTTCTCGGTGCTGCATGCATGGAGTTGTCTACAGAATAGTGTCAATGCTTAGTATTGTTCCCCGATGAAACCTAGGACACCATGACTCACTTGGAATTTCTAGGTTAGTGTCGATGTGATGTTAGCCAGAACTGGACCAAGCATTCCGGTAACGACTTCTGTAGGGCCGACATTGAGCTTGCTGTAAAGAGTTGTCCCTTCCCTCTCGTTATCAGAGGGGACGTCTGGCTCCTTATGTTTCTGAGGGACACCAGGATCAAGCTTGCAATAGCCATTAGTGTGGGCACCACGGGCATCTTCGTGGATGCAAACTTGGATATCTTCGTCCTCCCGGGCCTCTTGGCTGCTGATATAAGGACGATCATCTCCTTTCCACGCTTTGGCACGCTTGTGGAGGTCAGCACTACGAAGAGTAGCTTGGAATGGACTAGCTCTCCGGGGGCCTTTGTATATTTCACGCTTAGTGGTGATGTCGCTGATCTCAGAGGACCCTGTACTTGTGATTTGTACTTCTGAGATAGTAATGGGGTCTGCAATGTTGTCGCGGGGCTGATTCTGGCTAACCGTGGTATTTGCGGTGTCAGGCTTTAGCCAATAGCCTCCAATAGGGATCGCCATGGCGTTAGCAGCCAAAAGAAAAATGAAAAACTTCATCATGTCAAGTGCGACTCGGGGATGGCAGGGCTGAAGATATCTTAATGGTCAGAGATGGGTGGAGACTGATGGAGATGTATACAACTTTGGTAGAGAACTAAGTGGCGATGAAGGAAGAATGAAGAAGAAAAATAATATTCTAGCGGAGTGGAAAGAGGAGAGACTGCTTGACCATCTTTTCCTATATTTAACCGTCAGATAAGTGATTGCTATATTTGAAATGAAATCTCTGAAGAGATTGGACAAATAGAGTAATCACCATTTTCATTGATAACTCTACCTTTTCATGTCTGCGAATATAGACTATTAATGTGCTTCAGTCATCCCAGTACAGTATACCTTGGGAGATTTTGTCAGAGCCAAGATCATTCGACAGCCTTCACCTCGGTATCTTTACAAGTTTGCCCATTATAAGCACTCTTAATTCCAATGCTTTCATACCAACTAGGCCGTATTGTCGTGAACATGGCTTCTTTGACACATAACTTGTGTAACACCAAAGAGGTAGAATGTCTTGTTGCTTCGTCAATTTGTCTAGATAGAACACTCTACATACTGAATTAGCCATAGCTTCCACTTTCGGAAACTAGTGATGCTTGATGATGAACTAAAGACTCTTTCCAGCTACTTTAACCGTTTCATTTGCCGATCCGCAAAGTAGCAAACACGGCGTGGCACAACGAGACAACAGTTTTCTTGATCTATTCCATGTACAGTTCTCTATATTAATGGCAAGATCCTCGCACTTATATGGCAGCTTTGCTATCAAAGTGTTACGATTTCAATCTCAAACTTGGGCAATATCACCCTACCTACCAAGTATGAACTTCGATTAGAGGTAGGAGATAAGCTTCTAAAAAAACAGTCTAATTTTTTGAATTATGTTCCCTATCCGGTTAGGTGAATCAGTGATCAACAGGTATAGTCGGCTAGGGGGGTGCGTAGTTATATTATACTGTGGTACAAACATCTAGGTAGCTTCATTAAGACCGGGCCGCAAGCCATGTTTCACTGCAACATTTTCTCTCTTTGTTTACTTGATGATACGTTCGTTTATCTGTTTATTCGTACAAGCAAAAAGGATACTAACAAGACTCCTATATTTGATACCGGCAAAAACAAAGAAGGGTGAAAGGGCCATCCCAGTATAGTATCTCAATAGTCCGGTATGTGTCTACTAATACATTATGTGATGCTAGAGAGTCGTCCGTTAGTGCTGCCTATTCGCAATAAGGTGTCATAGTAGAGCTACTAGCTTCAATACAAGAGAAAGTAAACATCAAGATGATAAGATGGCATTTATCTTTTGCTAAGCAACTAATCTTCTTTCAGTATCATTGTTGCCCTCCCGCCCATAGTGATAGTGTTTGAAGACGACAACAGACTGGCAAGATATCACATTCGTTCTAAAGTATGCGGTACAACTCCTACTTGGCGATGCGGAGAGGAGAAAGATATTCTCACTATAGAATGAGATGGGATGGAATGGTCTCTGATGTAGCGGTGTACGCCGTTAACTGGCATTGATTAGAGAGAAAACACCAAAAGGACAAGGTGACGAAAAAAACGACATTCTTCACAGGACCTGTCTAGGCCGGTTGTATTAGAACTTCGTCGAGTTACTAGCATTTAGGATATATGCAAGCAAGAAATAAAAGCAGGAGTATCTTCTCAGGTCGAGATAGTATCCAAGGTTATGTTCTTTGTCTGCGTTAACAATGCATTTTGCGTAATGAGAGTTGTGATGTGCTGCATAAGAGATGCTATTGTGATGCTTCTGTCACTTGCCATCCTGACGTCTCGGGCATCGGCAAGGTGAAACTATCTCGTCTCGTGAACTAGATAAGATGCCACCTGTTTTGCCGACAAACCGTCGTTTATGAGAAGGGTGACTTTATAGATACCATCGTTGATACATGTACTACTGCTACCGTTAGCACAAGATGCAACGACTGTCTGTGCACGACTATCATAAGACTATAAATAACAGTATATTGATACAAATACTATTTGTATCAAGTGATACAAGTAGATATAAAAATATCACTCATTACTCGATTAGAAGTGAACTATGACGAGAAGTGAAGCAAATATGAAATAGGATAATTAGAGTAGTTTGGCAACTAGGCTTCTATGTTAGCGATAGTGGCCAAACTAAATGCGTAAATAACTCTAGACTGCGAATACCAATTTCTGTCATTTCATCAGGGCCTGTCAGCTTCCATAGAGCCCTAGCCAGCCCATTTGCTATCCCTGAGAGTCAAGCAGATACTCTAGACAATTACTAAAAGCCACTGGTGACGACGACTCATACGCCTAGGGGGACTCACACGAATACCCTCGCCTTTCAGATGCCGTCATCTAGCGTTCAATTCCGATAACATGCTGCTTGAAGCGAGCACACTGACTATGAAAGCCTGTGGCGACTAGTAGCGAAGACTACTAGTAATGTCCTGGATGTCAAGACTGGCCAAATAGCAATTCTAAAATATTATTATCAAGTGCCAGAAGTTTAGGTATCCTTCTATCAAAACTACAAGCAAAGAGAAAACAGGCCTGGTCCTAACGCCAGACTCGTTACTATCAATAATGTACAGGTTGTCAGAGACATTATGGAAGCAGAAGAAATTCACATAATGACAGAACAGATGGCAGGCAGCAATAAGGCCAGTTTTTGTATCTATATGATAGATTTCCAAGGTCGTAGTAATTCAATACTTTTTTTGCTCCTGAGATAGGTGGATGGAAAGTGGTGGTAGATTAACCTATTATATGTCGTTCCAATTTAATGTCCGATAGAAAAGAGGCCATATACTCGTGCAATACTTTTTTCACAACCCTTTTTCACAAGGCATACTGCATACTGATACTACAGCCGTTGAATTTAAGACATCTTGACTAACAATCGAATTGTTATTAGTAGTATATACAGCAAAAGTGCCGACCTGCACTTAAAGTCGCAATATACATTTATAAGGACTATTACATTGGCCGATTTTTACTATCGCAGGGATGAAATCATACACCGATTCAGAACAAGACAAAAAACAGATAATAAATTGTAACTCCGGTGTATGCCGGTAGGAAAGTTGAGTCCAGGCGTTTTAATCTTACTCTAGATCAAAAGCTACAAAGGGCTTTACATTGCAAGAACTAACAGCTCGAAGGTGTCGTTACGCTGTTGGTAAGGTGAAAAAAATGAAATGACAAGGTATTAGCCCCCAAAAAAGCCAGATATCGTATTCATAAGTAGGTTTGTAGGTGATTTATTCGGTGTTTTCATTCAAACCTTATACGACCTCTTGCAGCATCAGACCCTGGTACTCAGGCTCAGTGGCAGTTGTTGGGTCAGTCCAGTTGATGGGCTTGTGGATACGTAGGAACGAGAGGAAGTAATCCTCAAGTGGAAGCAAGTTCAGAAGAACACTGTTAGCATTCCATGCGATACCGCACACGCAGGCACCAGCAACGGCGTCAAGGATGAAGTGGTTAGCAGTCGAGACAATAGCAGTCAAAATCAAGGTAGGGTACGACAGCCCAACGATGACAATAGCAATGCGCTTCCAAGACGAGGGGCGAAGACCAGAGATAGGGAAGGTAGCAACGGTCAAACCGATCAGTAGAGAATACCCGAAGTGCAGAGAAGGCATAGCAGCTATCGTAAATATTAGCGAATGCCCGGTATCAATAACTTGAGACAATAGGGGGTAGGGGGTTTTCTAAGAAAACTTACCATACTGGTTGCAGAATTTGTTGGTAGTCCATACACTGCTTTCGCCACTGCTGCTGTGTACAGTGTCAACAAAACCAAAGCTCTTAGCTTCGGCGGCATCTTCGCCGTTGTAGGTAGGATCGCTCAGCAGGCGAGGAGGCATGCAAGGCCACAGGGTGAAAACAACAAAAGCCATCAGGTTGCAAAGAGCCATAGCACGACGGCGAGCCTCGTACAGACCGGGGCCGGCGGTAGACAGGATATCGGTAGAGGAGCCCTTGGCGAGAGAGCGACGTTTGGAGGTAGTGGTGAAGTAGTACAACAGAACCAGGAACAAAATAGTTCCGGGAATGTGGATGAAAGAGTAAATACGGTTGATCCAATGCATCAACTCAGGGCGCTCGAGGAACCATTCCTGGATAGGACGTTCAATAAAAATACCAAGAGACTGCTCAATATGAATCAAAGTAAGAGCGTGTTTACGAGCGACATTAACAGTGCCCTCGACGAGAGTAAGAGCAGTGAAGGCACGGCCCAACTGGTACACCTGCATATAGTTAGTAAACACCCAAGTCGTGACACATTATCTTGAGCAGCATGTTCAACTTACCCAGTAGATAAGAGCCCAGTACCAAGCCTCAACAAGGAAAGGGTACTTGCGGAGGACGCGGCTCAACAGGCGCTCCTCGTAGATAGCAGTGTTGGGGGTGGTGAACGAGCGGTTGAGGAAAGGCAGGCGCACTTGGCGGCGGCGAAAAGGCGACTGGTCAACACCGCCCAGGACACGGGTAGACGAGCTGCCCGAAGAAAATGAATGGACACTATCACCAGACGGCGACTTAGTACGGGCAGAGGCATCATAGTCGACACTATCAGAGCGCTTGCGGTGTGACTGGGCGTTTGAAGTCCAGCCACGGGCGTAGGGGATACTGCTTGACAGTGTGTTGCGGTTGAAGTATGCACCTCCAAACAGAAGGGTTACCACAATAAGCGGCTCGGCGACGGCACCGATACCCATGATGAAAATATAGTAATATTGATGTATACAGAGATTCGTAGCGTATAGGTGGGAGATACTCGTAAGGACAAGCGCCGATGCGACTCGAAGCTCTTCGTCGAGATTGAAAGGTTCTATCGAGGGGTGGGGACTATTAAAAGGATACAACGCTTCACAGCAGATAAACAGGGCTAAGAGGCGGCGAAGAAGAGTAAGAGAAAAAGAAAGAAAGGAAAAAGAAAAAGAAAAAGAAAAAAAACACTTGTATGAAACAATGCTTTGGTAGTGGCGAGCTGTGTAGTCTAGTACAGCACAGGCTAGACGAGAACGGCGAAGGACAAATATATATTGAAGACAACGAAGGCCAAGAACAACAACAGCAAGAGAGGAAGAGGATGAGGATGGAAAGATGCAGTTGACCAGGCGAGGCAGTGAACTGACGAGAATAAAAGAGGAGAACAAGATATGCGACAAAGGAAGATAGAAGTTAATAAAAGTAAAGGCAGAATAAAAAGTTACAGGGGCATGCAAGAAGCGGAGACTTTGATGGGGGGGGCGGCGTCTGGGCAGTTTCCTGAACTGAAATATAGAGCCAAAGAGCCACCAAAGCTAGGTTGGTGAATAATAGCCAGGCGAACAAGCAAGTGCACGTCCGCAGCGCACAGCACACAGATCGAGAGGGACTACGCGCTCTTAGCTTGTAGGCCTGCACACTACTATACCCGCTAATTACATTTTATCACTACTAGCCCTACTACACCTGTTCTAGGGGCATTTGTTGCTCCTTAATTCCAGTTTCCACTCTGGCATGACTTTGACGGATAATAGATGATAGCTTTCAGCGATGGGTTTTCTGACACAGGCCTGCCTCATCTGTTCTGACAGAAGATTAATCCTTCTATAAACAAAGCAAAGCCCTTTTAGTTGGTGGCCTACGCCTACCAGCCGTAGCGATAAGGGTTCGATGCACAGTTATTCGCTGTTTTTTTCTCATTCAATATGTTTACAACGCCCTGAGGCTAGCCGTGCACGTTCGGATGCGGATGTTGATGCTGCATTTGTAAGCTCCGTTTTCTCTCCCCTCTCCTCCCTGGTTTCTTGTGGCGTTTGTTGTACAGCAATTTTCCTTGTTGGTTACTAATCGCTCGCTGGAAGCAGCGCCTTGGGCTTCTTTGAGAAAAAAAAAATTGTTGCTTTTGTGTAATGGTTTTCCTTATATCATCAATCGTAAAAAAAAAAGTTATTAAACTTATCAAGTTTCTGAAACTATAAAGATACTCATCAATCGTATTCAATGAGTTGTTTTCACATGCCGCATCTCCAACCCTGTCACCGCGCAAGAGCATTATAATATATAAATCATCATTATTTCCAACCCCGTTCCAACGAACTACTGCTAATGTCACAACATTGAGAATATCCAACGGACAAGTACCGGGTACTTTTCTGAGCGGTGAAGACTGCGCGGCAGATATTCAGGTGGCCGCATACTACAAGTACTCTCTACCTAAGTGCAACTTACCAACCGTAGTTGTTCCTAGCGAATAACGTTAGCAAATCGATCCCATAAAAATGGATCCTGAACGTTTGCCCAATCCCACTCAATCTTCTATCCATCAATAATCTTATTTAGTTTCTTGGGATTTGTCTTTTTGGAGCCTGCTTTATGTAGCTTGGGCCGGGATTTGCATTGATTAAATAAAAAAACCAAAGCGAAGGACGATAAGGTGAGAATTTTCGATTCCGCACTCGCTCTAGACCTTTTTGGGATATCCAGTGCTTTCCGAGAACCGCCGGCTGATTCACAACGTCTTTACCAGTCTGATTGATGAGCCAGCCGCTACAAATTGACACGCGATACATTGGTTAGGTCGATTTTGAGAGTATCCGTTTATATGTGTACTAATTCCTTTTCAATAACTATCACTTCAGAAATCGGTTCAAGACAGCTCGCGCAATCCCGGCCTAGGTTTCCATGTGATCAGTGCAGGGCACACTACCATCATCACTGATTCGCCTTGCACAACCCAGACAGAACCCTCACAAGTCTCGCTTACAGGCGCATTAGCCCATTGTTAGTGCACCACTACTGGTTTTTTCTCCTCACTCGGCTGCTTTTATTTCGTTCGGTAGGTTTATTGTTAGTACAGTAGCAACAGCCCGTTTACCTTGCCTCACCAGTATCTGCACTGGTATTTGCTAGTAGGGCGAACCCAGCCGTGGCAGTCGCAGCATAAACTCTACGTCAAGTAACAAACCTCGAATCCTTGAGCATAAAGGCAGGTTTTTTGAGCGATCAGCTCGGGTTCAACATAGATCCGCACTACTATTACTACTATTCTCTACAAAATATGCTATACTACTTGCATTTTGCACCAGGCATCACCAGCTGGGAAGGAGACGGCCTTTTAATTTCTCCGCTCAGATTAGCTGTTTTCTCTGAGTTTTCTTAGCATAACTATCGGACGGAGTCCATTCCACAACCCGAGTCTAGCACTACCATCTTAACCAGCCAATCCATTACACAATCCATAATACGTACCAGATATTGAAATCCAAACAACAATGCCCCTATCTTGTTGCCTGAAGCTGATATGCTGTGAGCAGGTAGTGCTGACCCGATATTGTGATGTTGAGTTCGTCTAACTGTACAAACAGTGTTCATTGGCTATTAGGACCGAAAAGGGACCTCTTTCTCTCATACTACTTGAGATGCCTTAGAAAGAATAATATTCATCTTCGTTATAGTTCACTTCTAATCGAATGATGAGTTGAAAAAAAAATCCAAAAAAAATCATCTATATAGTGGATATTATGTTCCTTTTCTCGTCAGGGACGTAATCCATTTACCCCTACATCTTTGTTTCTCGAGCTTTAACTTGACACACTTCTGCATATGGCCCGCCCCGGTTTGGTCAGGGCAACATCGCAAGACATGAAGGGTTAAAGACATGTGTAAAGCACATAAGCCTCTTAAGACTTTCCGTCCGACGAATTCCGCTTTATTACAATAACCGGACCCCGATGCAACGCATATAGTAATACTTTGGCTCTCTATCCTTAGCTGAGATGATCTGATATCTGAGTCGATTTCTACCACTATATCGCTGTTCCATTACTTTTCGTCTACTTTACATATAGATCTTAACACCGTCTTTATACTAGGAGCTGCGCTTCATCTTTGTTCGAAGCCTCTGTTTACACTTTTCTAGTGGCTTATAAATTGACGCGCGGCCCATTGCAAGCAACTTCGCTTTGGTGTGGTAGAAATAGGTTCATTTTGCTCCTTTTTCCTAATGACACAGAAACATCAACAACTTCGTAAAAAGTCGTTATCAATCTAAGGCATACCTAACTTTAACAGAAGCCTGTAAATACGCCACCCTCCCAATCGCAATTTGCA
This sequence comes from Endoconidiophora polonica, assembly GCA_001856765.1. Classification (NCBI taxonomy): domain Eukaryota; kingdom Fungi; phylum Ascomycota; class Sordariomycetes; order Microascales; family Ceratocystidaceae; genus Endoconidiophora; species Endoconidiophora polonica. The sequence continues at coordinate 91,996 of LXKZ01000089.1, read as the reverse complement.
TAGCCCTCGTGCGGTTCAATTAATCGTACCATCGCGATGAACGTCCATGAAAAACATCCCTTCTTCCCGAACAGCGGGAGAAACAAAAAGTAATATTTCAATGGACAATTCCAAGCCACTTTTAGTACTTTAAGTCATTACGTCTAGCAAGGTTTTAAATAGACAATGTTGAGATGTCGCGCCTCATGGTATACCATGAGGCACACTATATGTGACGATAAATGTAAATCAGTTCCTAGCGAATGAATTAACGAATGAAAGAATGATATGTATAAGCGTGGGTACAAGGGCACGTGATATTCGTGTCCCGCGACTCCTGAGAGGCATACGACGTACTAAGCGCCATTTAGTAGTAACTACTCAGGCTAGCGTTTTTAGAGTTTTTTTTTAAAATTTTTATTTTAGCAAAAAGTGGAAGAAACTCGGTCCCTATCTTAGTAGTAACTTCTTATCAATGCTGAGAACATCAGATGACTTTTTTGGCCTGATATATGCTACCCATTGGCAGTGATGCAAGATACTCTCGTTTGCCATTTACTACAACCTTATAATACTCACGCATGTTGATGAAGATATCTCGATGCCTATGGATATTTTCTACTATGTATACAACTTACAAATATTACGCCTAAGAAACAATAAGTCCCATACTATCTAGACGAGAATAGTGCTGGAAAACACCAATTTAACCAGAAAACTGAATGATGTAACAATACAAAAAAATAAACATAAAACGAGAAAACATTACTAATGAAAACATATATGAAATGAGAAATGATAGAAAAAAGTGCTGGCATTCAGGGTGATCAAGCTCAAGCTCCTAAGTGCCAACCTTTTTCAGAGCCTAGCCCAACTGGTAGGACCCCGATGACCGGGGCGAGCTTACTCAAGCTCCCAATCGCCGAATTCCTCTGCAAACTTAGATTGCTCTTCGAGCATCTTAGCCTTTCAGTCAATAGTCAGCGTCCATTCATCTTTGACTGGGTTGAATGGCTCTCTGGTAGTACTAGCAAACGGCCTCCACTCCGAAACCATGACCATAGCTCCAGAGGACGTCTTGGACAACTTGGTCCGCTCATCTTCCAACATGTCGAATAAATCGTCTGCCACATCTAGAGGCATGCCATCTGCCTCAAACGGCAACTTAACTACATGGGTGACTGTGAAGTCTTTCCAAACAATTTTGCGGCGTTTTTCTTTGAGGATGACTGAGTGTGCTTCTTGTGGCTTGGGTTCAGGTCAACCCAACGGCTCTTGCACTTGAACCCAACGCCTCGCAAAAGTCCAGAAGATCGGTTCTTGGTTGTAGATGACTGGGTAAACATTAACCAAGACAGGTCCATCCCAAAGACGGTTGAATCAAGCCCAACTGTCATCAGGCCCTCCAGCGCAAGATCTCTGTAAAGACAAAGCTTCCAACATCCGTAAATCCCGCACGCGTCGTCATACGATGCTGTCGCCGTTAGGTAGAACTAGGGGAACTTCCAGTCCACAGTTGCAACGACAGTGGCGTCGATACACGACGTTAAGAACGTAACCGTGGCATGAATGCCATCAAGCAGACACGATAGGCTCGTAAATCAATAAGACTGATGCCTCTAGATGAGCACAAACTCGAATCTTCCAGGTACGACATTCGGCGTGGGCTAAGAGGCGGTCATCGTCCGAAACCGTCATCTTACCATCAAAGTCTAAGCGTGCATGAGCCTGGATGTCGGTTGCAATGTAATCGATACTATCGCTTAGCAATAGATTACCGATATTTGGCATGGGGAAGACAATCAGCGGCATGGAAAGCAACTGTTTAGAATCTGACAGTCCCTGGGGCAGATGGGCCAACGACGAAGAGTAAACAGAACCTGTGCAACCGTGCCCTTGGTAAATATCTTGAAATATCCACTGTTGTGCTTGCCAGTATGATAGCTGAAGCTAGTGACTCCGGAGACAGTACAGGACGAGCACTTCATACTAAGGTCCAGGCGAAAATCACCGTAAGTGATTCCACTGTTGCGCTGGAAGTTGAAAAACAAGTACTTTGTCTTTCAAGGCGTGAGACCAGCTTGAACATCAAGGGGCATGTGGCATATAGAAAACCATTTTCACAACCGCGGAGTAGAAAAGTATTACAAGATAATGATGAAATGCATGTATAAATCTGAGAGTGTTCTAGTTCTTTCAAAACTATCAACTAATATGGATATCTATATTTCTTGCTGAATCTTGGTGGCGATAACACTGCACTTCCTAAGTACTTTAATATCTGGCTCGTAAGGCGTGGCTTCATTGGCGGATTAGCTACTTAAAGACTCAAGTGAAACTTGTTAGTGTTTCTTCTTGAACTAGGACTAACATATCTAGTCAATAAGTGAAAAAAGCCTTATACTTTCTCGTACTTGATATTGTATATTGTTATTAGTTTAAGTAGATGATGTCATGTACTATCATCACCAGAGCATTTGTTTGATATTCAGTGGTAGTTCCTCAACGGTTAACTAATATTACTGCGTGGTTTTGTGACTTGCGCGTTAACCACCCACGCATCTTAGATGCAGTAGAGATTAGTGCAAGAGACTATAGCTCAAAACTAAAGTGATTTACCTTCCAGGAAGACCTTCGGAGAATCGTTGGTTCGTATTCACTTAGCTCAACCCTGACCGAGAGAGAGGGTGCTCTACGTCATGTAAAGCAAGATGTGATGACATATGTCATTCATTGCCCCAGGACTTGCAAAACCAAGCTTACTCTAAGAATTTGGAGCATGTACATATCTCACAGTTCCTGGCTTCTTCAAATCTGCCATTCCTGTACAGCATGATGTATAGTTGAAATTGGTGCAGTGGAGGTTTACATTGAAAGTCTCCATGTTAAGCGTGAGAACCCCAATTCTAATATTGACGAAGTTGGATGTCACAAAAAAACACATCCCAGAAGATGTCTGGTGTGTTTAACATGATTACCAAATGGAATTATCTTATAATTGGTATCATCAGGGTCCATTGTTTGTCTTCTTCGTGTCATTACAGATGAATTTCACTTATGCCTAACATGTTCATCGTGTACATGTAGCACAACAAGGCTATATATGATTGGATAGGTTCAAGACGTGAAGTCAATTCTGTATCATGACATTCTATACTTGGAACGACGTCAGCAGTCGTATGTTCTGAACAAGAGAGAGCGCACAATTTAGCTTAGCAATCATGCAAATAGCACGAAGAAATGTCAAGACATCAATATTTAAAGTGAATTTGTGGTAGGCGCCATAGTCATATATATCGTTCAGTTCCCAATTCAAATATTGTATCCCCTGATACTATATTATATACCCTAACAAGATACAATTACTCGGACATGTTTATGAAGTCTACTCGTAAATAAACTGAAATTCAATGCGCGTGATTTTTACACTCGGGTCAACGAGTTCTGAAAACGCCATCAACTATCAACAAAAACAAACCCCATCTAGTTGACCCAGCTAGTAGAGCAAGAGACTTATGCGTGGGCAGTGCTTGCGTAAGTGATGACAGGGTTTCTATCGTCAGTGGTACGTTATACACAACAATGATGTTTCCACATTGTATCAATTACACGTACAAGAAAGTTCAGAACCTGTATACATTTTAATTGGTATACTGCCATAAGACGGGTATGGGAAACTTAGTAGGCGTTAAACTTAGTCAATGGGGCTGCAATATCAAGCCTACATGCTGTATATTTGGAATAACTAGTACTATCTTCTCACACTAGGCAACTGCTTCAGGTTGATAGTGATCACGCTGATTGTCATAGATAAGGGCAACTGCCCTTATCTATCATACGTAGTCGGCAAGCTGTAGGGTTTTAAATAAACAAGACCACTTTACAACATTATTTACATTTTACATCTATTGATATTATCATGAACACACGTTCATATCTTATCCCACAGCACGCTTAACTAAGTTACGGCATCTCTATATCTTTAACAAAGACCGCTTGCCTATATATTTTCATCAGCATCCTCACTTTCGATATGCGCTAGCAGCACATCATTTGTGCCGGGGCTGTTGCCCAAGCATCGACTACCATAGCAAGAAGCAATGGCCTCGATACTAATGGAACTATTACAGGTGCCCACAGCGAGAAAAATGAAGTACGATCTTTTCGTGATGGCCCTCCGCCTGGATCATTCATCCTCCAGTGTACTGTTCCCGGAACTATTGCATTGACCTTCGATGACGGGCCTTATATATACACGAACGATCTCCTTGACGTACTCGCCGCGTACAACATCTCAGCCACATTCTTCATCAACGGCGAGAACATGGGAGGTTCCGTTGACAAAGATCTTCGTCGCCGTAATACCATCAAACGAGCTTATGCCGAAGGTCATCAGATTGCCAGTCACACATGGGGGCACGTCGATATGGAGAAAGGAACATCGGCTTCTCGCATCCGACAAATGACAAGACTCGAGGAGTTCCTATTGAAGTTGATTGGAGTTGCCCCGAACTACATGCGCCCACCATACGGCAGCTGTGGCCAAGATTGCATGGCGCTTATGCAGTCACTTGGCTACCGGGTCATCCACTGGAGTTTAGACACTCTTGACTATGACGTGAAAACGATCGAAGAGATGGAACTTTCGGAGAAGGTGTTTGAAAATAACCTCCCAGACAAGGCCAACATCGCCGGTCCTATCGTGCTGTCTCATGACAGTCACAAGCTAACTGTGCACCGACTGTCCATCTTCATGATCGAAAAGGCTATCAAGGCTGGTTTCCGTCCTGTCACTGTTGGTCAATGCCTAGGCGAGAGTCCTAAGAACTGGTATATACATGAGGAACGCACTCTGTGGTAGATTGATATCAAGAGTCTCGCGTTGAAGTGGTATTTCAAGTCATAACCACTGTTGATGTTTGATACTAGAAAGAATAGAGTGACCGGTGGAATGTGTCACTTCAGACCTTGATAGATATTAATCTTTGGATGAAATGAACGTCATGCTCAAATATGTTGTGAACTCTAAACATTGTGAATATATACCGAGAGCTAGGATGCAACTTCTTATTCGGGCATCATCATCATTGGGACACGAAGCAACATCCCGTGTCTCCCTCATTCAAGTGGCCAAGTACATGGCCAGGAAGCATGCATCTTGGCTGCAGTATGAGCCTTTATTATGGCTGAATAAGTAGCTTCAGCTGCCGCATACGAGGCTGGATGAGACGCCATGTCGTCACTGCTAGCGACCAGCCCCCGCACTTTGCATTATATTTGTGACTAAAAGGACGACTACGATTATCACTAATCTAGGAGATGCATGCGAGAGTGCCCCAAACAAGATGGCGAGAATGGAATAGGAGAGAGGGCGAGATACAAAGGTAGGCAGAGCAACTATGCATCATCTTGCAGCTGATAAGCGGATGGCTGCCACTATAGGTCGAATGTGACTGTGATGGCTCATTTGGGCCGTCGACACATACGGAATAGCAGCAGGCGACCGTGGTAATGAAAAGTACCATATCACTGACTAGGCGAAAGGACTGACGGCTGAAGCAGCAACAGGCAAAGAGGAAACAACACAGTCCGACATAGGGGCGGGAAGGCGATAAGTTGCTATATGGAGATGTACCCTCGAGTGTATAAGAGTATATTTGTACGTATATGTTATGTATGTAGTATGTACTTGACCGAGCCAGAGGAGGACGACGTGCATACATAGTATATTCTTCGTTGTGGTGATGTCAGGTGGTATCCGTTCTGATGATACAACGGGCGGCTGGCTATTGGATAGGTGGACGAATGTGAAAGGAAGCGTGTCTTCTGGCCTTCAACCTCCTAGAGCTTCGTACGTACTGCGACCGGTAAAGACAAGCTGGATTTTGAGAGTTCATTCAATCTTTAATCTTTATCCAAGCAACCATGGAAGTAGCACTTACTACTGATCGGGTTTGGCATCTGTATATTTTTGGATACGATCACAGTGCAAGAAACGCATAAGAAGAAAAAAAAATACATTAAAAGGACAAAAAAGCTTTGCCATTTCTAGAAGCAAGGAAGCGGAGCCCAAGCAGGAATCTACACGGAACATAAACAAAACAGCCCAGTAAATATTGAACTGGGATTTAGCAGCAAGCAAAGGCTTGTTGAATTCCAAAGTAAATAAATAGATGGTTAGCACGATAGCAGCATGTTAGTCACTCCACACACACCCCTTGCAACAACAGGCGAAGCTCTTTTGAAAGCTTAGACTACAAGCCTTGTTGACTGCCATTATATGCTCCCGGTCCCCTCTACTAGACATGAACTAAAGTGGTTTTCTTCTTCTATTGCTTCCATCTTCGGCTCGTTTGACGGATTTATTATTATTTTATTTCGACATATAAAAGTATTACAGCAGCATCTTGGTATATAACTACTTGGCATCGAAGATTTACAGCCCCAAACTAACAGGTTACTCAATTAGTAATAATAAGAATGAACACACACAAACGCCGGGCAACACCATATTTTATATGACGGAGTTTTAAAACTCCCTAAAATCGACCAAGAAGAGCGTCCTTCTGGTCCAGCTATGTGGATCGAGACAAGACAAGAGGACGTACTAGTTTGGTTACTTACAGTAAGCTTGAGTGTAATAAGCAGAAAAAAAGCAAATAAATATCCCGCTAGATTGCAAAACAAGGCAAGCAAAGCTACTGGGTCTAGCTGTTTTAGGTGCTGCAAGCTTTACACCCACCATAACATCATCGATGTCGTAGCCGAAACAGCTGTTCAGCGTGGAAGGGTTGGCGAGCAGTTGTGTGTTTTTTTGGGGGGGAGTTTTGCCTAGCTAGATCGCCGCATCTTTTTTTGCTGTTCTTGTTCCGCTATACTCTTTGTTTCATCCCCCCGCCACTGTAGTTCTCTATAAGCTACATGTAACCAACTACTACGCGTTTTGAGTTTCACTCACTAGCAGCTTAGCAGCAAAGCCAATACTTACAATAATATACAGAAGTTTGAGGAATTTGCTTCCTCTACTACATGACCCAGCAATATGAGGCAGAGCGCGCTTAGAACAACAGGTTATGCCTAGCGTACATTTGATAATAAAGATGAAATTGAAAGTGATAGGCCGTTCGGGCGTCTCAAGGGCTGTGTGATATTATAGCGCTGGCGCAAAAAAAGAAGGTTGGGAAGGGAAGGTTAGAGAGCGATCTTACTTTCATCCTGTGGCTGTGTTTCTCCAGAGCGTTTCGACCGCTACAGGGTTACTCGTGGAACGCATGGCCGTGATAACTATGACCGACCGAGGACACAAAGTATGTACACACATGACACAGACACACGCATAAGTACATACACATATACACACACATATATGCACAGATATGACTGTGGTTGTTGCTTGAACTGCAGCGCGCAAGATTTATAGTAATTTTATGTATGATAGCATTCGAACTTACGGGAGTGAACCCCAAGACCCTAGTATAGGCGGGGAGAGGGGGGGGGATGGGTGAAGAGAAGGAAAGGAAGTCAAAAACGCCAGATAACCTTTGAGTAAACAGAACATAAGTAGCCCAATGAAAATAAAGGGAAGTAAGATGGAATAAAATGAGACAGACTATACACAGATATGCATATGGCATAGGCTTTGAGCTGCTAATGTACGGAGACCTAGAAACTGTCACCTGATCGGCACGTTGGCAAAAGGAGACGACGCACGCCGACATTCATGGGGAAGATAGAAAAATGAGAGAAGATAGAGGAGAAGAAAAGACAGCCGGCCGTGTGAGCAAGGCTTCAAGTCAGGCTGTGACGATATGGATGGCTTAATGGTTAGTCGAGGAATGAACTCGTAGGTACAGCACACGTTGATAGCATGGCGACGCTTGGCAATTGAAATAGCCCATCTGAATTTTATATAACGGATGATGCTAACAACCGCGATTCGACTTCGTCCATGGTGCCTATGTCCATGCCGCTTCCTCGAGCTTCGAGAGATTGCAGTCGAGAATCCAGATTTTGGAAGCGGGGTTCATATGGGTGCATCCCACGTTCGATGCCGTCTAGACGCTTTTCCATTTGATCGAGGCGAGTCTCGATGCGGATGAGACCTTGCGTAAGGTCATGGGTGATGCGATCAAGCTTGTTGGTAAATGAGCGCATGGACTGGGCAAGCGGAGTGTTCTCTTGACCTGGAGGGACAGTTGGGACACGAGGCTCATGGTTGTGTCGGGGCTCTTGAACAGCAAATCGCCATTGATTGCCCAACTGGACCTCACATACGGCCTTTGCCCTCCAAGGGCAGTCGATTTTGCGCGTGGATGGATTGCGCTTCTTCGCGGTGCTATTGTACTTGACACCACCACGATCGCAGACAAGGTCGTATCTAGTTGGACGACCATCTCTGTAATTGGAAGCTCTGAGCTTGACAACGCCGTAACCTTGGTCTTTGGCAATGCGTTGCACTGACGAGAGCAGATCTTCGAATGATCTGTAGATGCCTTCGGGCGGGGGCAACAGTGCAGGTGGCGGCGCAGTGCCCGGCATTACAGCCTGTTCTGCCATATTGACAGACTGAGTCGGCTGCTGGGCCTGCACCACGTGTGCTTGCGCCTGTGCGAGAGACTGTTGTGGTTGCGATACTGTGGAAGCTGATGGTTGTGTCTGAGACGGCGCGTACATACGCGTATCAAAGTACACCTGGGGGTTTGAGGAAGCTATGGTTGCGGTTGGATGGGTAATACTAGAGAGTGGTTCGGGGCGCGCAATTGCTGATGCTGGTGTGCAAAAGAGAAATCGGCGATGTAGGTAGGCAGGCTCTATATTAGTGGCGACGATGGATACCACTGACGATAATACAGTAGCTTGAGCTAGGGTCGTACAGGCGGAAGGCAGTGTGGCCTTTGTTAAGTCTAATGAGGCGAATAGAAAGAATAGTGTGAGAATGGAAAAGACAAAAATGGAGAAAAAAGTGAAGAGAAAAGGACTCGTAAGATGCAAGAAGACGAACTATAAAGGAATTGTCGGTAGATTCCAGATGAGAGTGTTGTCTATAATTTTACGGCTGATGTTGTTGGCCCGTCTAAAAAAGCAAGCTTCACAATGCGTGTCGATCTGTTTGGTGATGAGCTTGGCCTGTAGAGGGGCGTAACGGCGATGTTTTTCGCACTGGGGGGCCCGATGTAGAGGGTAACAAAGGTCAGCAATCCACACGGCCAGCAAGGCGACGCGCTCATCGTGATGGCCTTTTGGACCCATATCTCAGTCACGTGACTATACATAAATAGACGCTGTAATTGGCTGTACGGACAGCCAAATTATTCCAGTGGTCTTCTAGACGACACTAAATATTCTAGGCTGTGCCAGTGGAGTATTTTGCGATGTACTATATACACACTCCTCGTAAACGCATCCAGCCGCAGTCTCTAGTCTCATATCCAGCATCGTTTTGACCGGTACTTTAATTTTAACGAAGCACATATTTTTTGAAATTATTTTTATTTAGAGATACTTGCAACGCGTTACATCATAGTTGTTTAAAAGTCGAGTTTCGAGCCAGAGTTTAGTATTCAACTCTATTACCAACCCTCTTTTTTTTTCCGTGAAGACCTGACCAAAACTAGTCAGCCATGTCAGGCAAAGCCAACGCACGCGGTACAGCAATTGCCGCATCCCAGTGGGATGAAAAGCAGCTCCAGGATGGACTAAACCATCTGCAACTCCTGCATACTAAGGTAGGTTGCATTCCGGCCCGCATCATGTCTGTTCAGCCGGTACTAACGCGCTATCGCCGACAAAGCTCGTCTACCTTCGATCTGGCCTTTCCGAAGTTGTATCTACTGTTGCTACACCTGGCAACACGAGTAAGTCCACCTGTTATGACGCTTGATATCTATTCATTCATCCGTTCATGTTTCATTTTCATCCTGAAGATACCCTTATTTATCGATGCTGATCTGAAGTCCCAGCCCGAGTAACTGTGGAAAATATCAAGCAATCCGCATACTCCATAGATGCGCGAGTCAAAGACTTTCAGTCACTCATGAAAGGTGAGAAGACTAAAGAGGTCTTCGCTCATGCTGTGACAAGTCAAGGCAAAGATCCTGTCGGAATCAAGCCATGGAACCCTATGGACCATCCAGGATACTATCTTCAGCATGAAGACTTCAAATAGCTGAGTTCGGTCAAGTTCGCTGGAAAGGGAGTTTTTGCATTATTGGGTAAGTTAGGTGTTGAGGGAAACGTGCATTTATTTTCTCTTTATTTTTTTGGGGGGAGGTTTATCAATATATCCGTTCTGAGGTACCACATGACACATCCATACTATGGAAGGAAGCATACTAAAAAACTGAAGGTTATATTGGACAAGTAATAGTTTATATCTGTAGACCTGAGTGGCGCTAAGTGTGGCGGGAGCTCGCCCTTTCCACGTGACTTCCGAAGGAAGCCACAATCGCACACAAAAACATCCACGTTCATTCCATGATAGGCCCTGTCCCGCTCATTGGCTACGAAACAGTGGGCACTAGTGGTTGGTCGGATTTCTTCCCACACAAAATTTCAATCTTTTCGACTTTCCTAATACTCGCGACAATCTTTGGTGAATCAGATCGACGACATCGACCACCGCCAAAATGCCTTCCCACAGAGTGACCTACCGCCGCCGGAACCCGTGAGTTCGCCCACATCAAAATAACTGTCCGTTGTTTTCGAAAACCTGTCGACAAAATCTCAGCTTGCCCTCGAGACGTCGAAACCGCTTTCGAGAATGACTGGCAACGAATCTCAGAAAAGATTAGAATGGGAGAGACAAAGGACAGTAGAATTACTAACATGTTAATTTTAGCTACAACACCACCTCGAACCTCACGAGAATCGTGAAGACTCCTGGTGGCAAGTCTCGGGTTCTGCACATCAAGAAGCGCGGCACTGCCCCCAAGTGCGGTGACTGCGGTAACGCCCTGGCCGGTGTAAGTATCTTAACAAATCTTCAACAACTCCCACCCGATAAACTATGCATATGAGTACAGAAACGACAACAACCGAGTTTGGCATGCGGTATTCTGTATCTACATAAAACACACATCAAACGACATTCAGGACAACAACAACTTTACCTGTACTGGGACATCTGGGGATTTATTGGAAATCTAGTTCGCGTACAATGGCTTCCTATATATATTTTCACTCCTTCGAGATCCGCAACATATCAAATATCTACAACGACCATACTATTGCAATTCAGTTACCCCACTAAGCACCACGACCACATTCTCAAATCGAATCAAACCCTCAGTCTACTTTCAGTCCCTCAACGTATTTACGGTACTCACATGCTGCAAACTTAGAACTAACATAATTATCCTAGGTCCCCGCCCTGCGCCCCCGCGAATACGCCCAAATCTCCAAGCCCAACAAGAACGTCTCTCGTGCCTACGGTGGCTCGAGATGCGGTGGCTGCGTCCGTGACCGTGTTGTCCGTGCTTTCCTTATTGAGGAGCAGAAGATCGTCAAGAAGGTTCTCAAGGAGCAGGCTGAGGGTGCCAAGAAGAAGTAAACAATCTAAAAAAAATGATTTAGCCCTGACAACCCATTGGAAAGAAAAGAAAATATTTAAAAAGAGAGAAAAATGAAACAAAGGACTCTCCACATCGTATCATCTCCAGCTGCCTTGAATCTCTCAGCTGTCTCTATCTTCAAATCATGAACGTCTCCCTCCCCGCAGTTTCGAAAATCAAACTACTTCTGGCAACTATCTTTCGTTTACAAGGTTGTAAACGGCAATATATCAGCTTGCATGGTGTTGAAGATGGTATTATTGAGAACTACACAGTATTCACAAGACTTCTTTATTTCTCTCTAATATCTTTCGAAATCTTTCCTCTTCATGGGGAAGAGGGGACTTATGTCAGCTTATTTGTTTCTTTCTTTTTTGCTCTTTGGGGGTTCACAAAAACAGGATAGGATACAGGATACCTACTCATCTTTAGTATCACCTGAGACTCATGGTAATGTCTACGGGGTACATAGTATTCGATTCGGTGTTTCGCTTCTAGGGTTAGCGGAATAGGACTGCATGATACACTTTCAAAATCATTTCTGGTATACACATATTTTATGACGACTTGTGGCAAAGTACATGTGTATAGATAAATTACAAGGAAGATGTGAAGCATGTGTAGCAGGTATATTCGTATATCATGAGGAAAGAGATATTCAGTAACATATAATCTGGGTTGGTTTATAAAGTTTTTAAGATGCGCTCATCATGAATTGCATAGTTACGACTGTTAAATGTGGGGAAGAAATTATCGAGGACAAAGTGGCCAATGGAGGGGTCGTTGATTAGCCTATGATGACCCTAGTAACAGCCGCATCACGGCGTACAGTGCAGCAGTGCGGCGCGCACATACGGACATGAGCCGCAATTGCCTTTGTGCAGTGTTTGATATTAAGTAAAGCTTGAATTTTCTGCACATCATCATGATTTTTTAGTGTTTATCAGTAGCAACACTTCGATGCTCGATTGAGATAATGTTTTCCTCATTCATTCGTTCCACGCATATCGCGACTAGGGCAGCATCTAACGCCTTACATCTCAGTGCAGCGAGAGCTATTGCACAGTCTCATGTTCGTCCGCCCTGGAAAATAGCCCTACGGTCTCTCCATGTCAGTAGCGCTTTACAAGGCCGCAGCAGCGAATCTCAGAGGGAGCTTCACGCATCTGAGATGAGCTCATTAGATGTTTTAGGCAATGTGCCCATCCCGCAGAGCTCGGTCACCATCTGTACACCACGGGGATTCCGGCTACACAATGGCAAGATCACCGACAACGGCGATGCAGTGATGATATTCGATGACGAAGCATTCGCATGGAGGCCATGGGAACATGAGAAGATGAACGGCCAGAAGCATATCCTGAATAAGAAAGGACAATTGGACCTGCCTAAGGAAGTCTTCAACGTCTTCAGTGTCATGTGGCCACGCCCAGGTACGTTGAAGCAAGCGAATACGGTATCTGGTTGATGAATTCTCGAACTAACGCTGTAAACCTTTAGAAATGATCATTATCGGCTGTGGACCAAGCATTGTGCACCTGAGTCCAGCAATGCGTGATATCTTTATCAATCTTGGGATGCGCGTCGATGTACTCGATACGCGCAATGCTGCCGCGCAGTACAACTTACTTGCTACTGAACGAGGCACAGATGTCATTGCAGCAGCATTGTTTCCAATAGCCTGGAAAGATGGAATTGGAGCACCAGAGAGCGATAGTTAGCTTTGGTTAGCGGTGGCGGGACTAGGCTGTATAGCTATGCTAGGGCGGTTCTTGAACCGCAGAGAGGGCTACTTGAGCTTGTAATATCCAACCCTCTCACTCCTAAGGGATCTTCATTGGTACGATATATGCTAGAATGTTGCTTTATATCAAGATCAACGTGTTTAACAAATTCTAAAAACTCCATATATTGGTGCTAAATCAAAAAGCCTTGATCTCTTTGCTAGCCGCTCAATTAGCCTCGGCTCAAATTTTCGATATGCCGGCTGATTTGGTTGCTACATTCAGAATTCGCTGCGAAACTCAAGCTTAGCAACATTCCTGCTTACCAATTGTGTCAATTATAGAAAATTTGCCCATTTGCGACTCAAATGACGATTTTGTAAGCTATCAAGGCTTATCTTTAAACTCAACCTCGAGACTATCGATTTCACAACTAAGCGAACCGCGCAGAATAGACAACCATCATCAAGATAAGCGGACAATGGCTTCATCAGCGCCGCTATTTTCGACTCTAAGCTTGGTCCCGACCGATCCCGTCGCGACCGATCCGCCGTTTCTAGCTGAACACTCCGCATTCAAATCATACACTATCAACAACTTTACATACAAGGACATTCGCATTTTCTACTACACCAACTCTTCTGCTCCCAAGTCGCAACCTCTGGTAGTCTGCCTACACGGCCTCGGCGGCTCGGTCGCCCAATACGAATTGTTGATTGCACGCCTTATCCAAACCCACTCCGTGCTCGCTATCGACCTTCCCGGCTGCGGCCGCTCTGCATTCACCGAGACGGCGTGGGCCGCATATGCGCCCTCCGCCCTAGCTTATCTAGTCGAAGTAGTCATCGCCGACAACAACCTTACTAACCAGCGCCTGCTGATAATCGGTCATAGCATGGGCACCGCACTCGGCGCCCGCCTCGCAAACCCGCAGCTCTCGGGCATTTCCCCAAATATTGTGGGTCTTATTGCGCTGTGTCCTGCCTCAGGCTCGCTAAGTGGCCAGCAGGCTATGTTCTTGCGGCGCCTGCTTTGGGTTCCCGGCTGGATCTTCAATCTATGGCGCATGTGGGATCGGCGCGGAGGCGTGAATAGCGAAAGCGTGCAGCGTTTTGTGGGCGACCAAGCGCCGTCAGAGCTAAAGCATATACAGCATCGGTTCAATTCACAGAGTCGCACACCGGTCTGGAGACGTATGGCGTGGGGGTTTTTGCCAGTTCTGGGAGAAGAAGCCGTCAATGTTTGGCGTGGTGTCGATGTGCCTGTGCTGCTTATAGGTGGTGAGAGCGACAAGGTCACAAAGGCAACCGAAGTTGAAAAGGTTGCTTCGTACATCCGAGAAGCCGCAAGTGATAGTATCGTAGTGCAAACACGCATATTTCCGGCGCCGGCTAACCACACCCTTCTCTACGATCCACGGTTTGTTGTTAGCATGCAAACGAGCGTTATAGAATTCGTTAAGTGGATATCATCTAAGTAGATAAATGCACAGATCGAACACCTTACTGTAAACTAAAACATAAACTGTACTATTGAATATATAAATAAATGGCCCACTATCTGAATAAATGATTACGTGACATCATGTAGAAACTGACTACATATATATATTGACTGATGGTCAACCCTTATATGCCGGGGACCCAGCGCTTCATAGCGTCCATGACAGCCTGCGAAGCTTTCTCCACGGTGTTGTCGCTGACAGACAGAGTGCCAAGCTTCTTGCGCAAATCCTTGGTGACAGCATCGACATTGACATTCAAGTATTCGTGCAGGAACTTGCCCACATCAGTGTTCTCGACATTACCACGCAGAGGCCAAGCAACACGGCTTCCCGAGCTATAGATGTTCACATCCACAGCAGTGTGGCCATGTGTCGACCAGCCAACGTGGGCGCGCAGGGATATTATGGCAGCAAAAGTATTGACGGAAACATCAGGATTGTCGACAAGCGCATCTAGCTCCTCGCTCTTGACGTCGTGAATGCCGAGGCCACCAGTAACGAGGGTCTCGTTGATCCAGGCTTTGAGGTCAGCGCGCGATTTGGACTGGCCTGAGGCGACATGCTGGCGAAGCTGCGAGGAGAGACGCTCGCACGATGTGTTGGCGGCGGCCAAGGCAGCGGGATACCAATCGTAAACAGGTAGGTGGCCGGGCTCCTGGATGGCGGTGGCTAGACCGCCAGTCTCGTGGTCGCTAGTTGCGACCAAAACCCCCTCGTCTTTGCTCTGCTGGAGGAACTCCAGTACAGCCTTGAAAGCTCTGTCGTATTCTAGAACCTCGTGGACCTGAGCGGCGGGATCGTTAATGTGGCCGGCATGGTCGATACGGCTACCCTCGATCATAAGGAAAAAGCCCTTGTCGCTGTTCGCAGTCGCCTTCTCCAAAGACCTCAGCGCAGTAATGGCCATTTCGCTCAAAGAAGGGTATATATCAGCTTCGTTGCGGCGATCAAGCTCGAACGGGATGTCGCGCTCGGCAAAGAGGCCCAACATGGGTAAGGTCACGTTCTCGCCGTGTCTCAGAGCATCGAAGGACTTGCGGTCGCCGGCATAGTTCCAGCCAAGTTCGCCCGCCTTCTCAACAACGTTCAGGTCGTCGGCACGACAGCCTCCCTCGACAGAGCTAGGCAAGAAGTGGCAGCGGCCACCGCCGAGCATCAGGTCAACACTACGGCCCATGGGGCCCAGGCCAACCTCCTGAACGGCGATCTCATCCATCTCTCCACGAGTCAAAACGTGGCTAGCAAAGCAGGCCGGGGTGGCGTCGGTGATGTCAGTGGTCACAACAAGACCAGTAGTGTATCCAGCGCGCTTCGCAGCCTCCAAAACAGTGCCACAGGGCGAGTGATCTGGGAGAACAGAGATGGCGCCGTTATAGCTCTTCTTAGCGCAGGAGAACGCAGTAGCTCCAGCAGCGCTGTCAGTAACCAGCGAGTTCGAGGAGCGCGTGCGGCTAGTGCCCCAAAAGTGGCGGTCGAGCGTCAGGGTGTTGTCGATGGGGAGATCCTCGATATATTGGCGATAGCTGCGCGTCAGCGACAGCGAGGCGGGGCCCATGCCGTCGGAGACCATGAAAATCAGATTGCGCTTACCGCTAGCCGGGTTGGTGATTTGCGAGTGCTGCGTCCAGACGGCGGTGATTACCACGGCGGCCGTGGCTAAAAGCGCCCATGCAAATAGAGTTAGATCGCGGCTACGACTGAGCCGCGGTTGAGGCACGTCGGAAGACAAGCCTGCATCTTCGTTGGCTGCCTCGGTGCGGATTTCAGCCAGCAAAGGAGAGTTTTCGGAATCCTATCGTGTTCGTCGCAGTCTGTGATTAGTGCTGAGTACAGCGATAAAGCTTGATTCCCCGCTCTGTCTAGGGACCTCTAAAGATTTCAGACTTACCATGATGTCACGAGACGGAACTGCTGGTAGCCACTATTGTATATATAGCAAACAGATAGATGGCGCTGTAGGAAGCAAGAGAAGTTTCTCAAGCGCAGATAAAAGATAAAACTCAACAGCTCCTGTCTCAGAAGCTCTTGATTCTCATCTAGCAAGAGAAATGGAAAAAGAAGGAAACAAAAGGGAACTAGAAAAGAGGCTCAGATTCGATGAAAGCTCTCCAATCTCCAAGGTAGCTCATCAAGTCCCAACCCATGGTGCTGCCAAGCCTACGAACCTTGTCTGAGCCCGTTTCTTATCAGCCAATAAGAACTCGCTCGCGTTTCGCTGCAGGGGTTTATCATAGCCCACATGACGCATTACTGTCGTTAAACCAAATGCGACAATTATAGCCTTA
The DNA here is from genome assembly GCA_001856765.1 of Endoconidiophora polonica. Lineage (NCBI taxonomy): Eukaryota > Fungi > Ascomycota > Sordariomycetes > Microascales > Ceratocystidaceae > Endoconidiophora > Endoconidiophora polonica. Next base: position 74,955 of record LXKZ01000089.1, on the reverse strand, counting down.
GAATAGGGTCTGGATAACGGGGTTTTTTTATTTAAAATTGATACGAAAATGAGTATGTAAGTCAATATAAAGGGTTAATAAAACAATATAAGGGTTTGCATTTTGTCTTCCTTGTATCGTAAAGCATGGCTATAGTTATATTTTGTACATTGGAAAATATAGATATCGGCCTGTTATGTCCAAAGTCCTGACTAAAAGGGGCATATATTGAAATGTATACTAGATATGTTACCAGGTACCTGCCTAGTGTTGTGTGTATCGGCAGACCCTAATGTGTAGATTCTAGTGGCCAAAGACGGGGGTTTTTGGTTGTGCCAACTACCCGTACTAGAAGCCTATCGTTACCAGATGCGCTGACACAGGGCACAAGAGATACCCTCGTTTTATCTGACTTGACTAAATTAACCGGATGTCAATAAGGGCTGTTGTTGATAACTGTCGCTAATAGAGACTGGTTTCATCAACGTTGTGGATATCATTGTTGCTATGATAACCTACAATACGTCGAAGGTTGCTAGATGCGTTTGTGAAGTCAACGGAATTTCTCAAGAGTATCTCACCTTATTGTTTGCGAAGTGTGATATTTTATCGTGATTTAAACTCATCGATAAACCGCGTGCAAATGTTGGTTCTGGAAGATCTTTAAGGTCTGGCATTCTCCACAGGAGGCGAGCAGCTTGCTAGATAGACTCTTCCGTTACCTGCTGTCCTCTGCTGTTGAAACGCGTCACGTAACCATACAAGACAGCTTAAGAACAGGATGCTCATCTGTATGAGACCTCTTGGCGCTCAAAATGGGCTTGGAGATAACGTCTTCATCGAAATGTTTATATCGGCTGCTGAAATAATTAGAAAACAAAGGTTGTGATAATAGCATCCTTTAGTTCTCTATAGCCTAGATTTGAAGCTGATCTGCTGTCAGTAGGGATGCTTCCGCGAGATACGGCATAAAATTAGTTTCTATTGACTAGTAACATTTTGTCTGGTGTGGTAACTGGATTAAGCAAGAGGCTATGATGGCATTTTGGGTGAGATTGAAGCAATTTCGTGTTAATAATATATTTCTAGGAGAAGTTGTCAGGAAGAAGTTATAAATCACGAATCCCCATTTCCCTTGTAAGCAGGGTTATTGTCATATTTTTTTTCCAAGTATGTAGAAATCTAAATTCTTTGTTATGATAAAGGCATCTGAGTTTATAGCTATTTGTATGGGAAAACACGTACTGCAGAAATTATAACTATAGCCCTGTTATAATATAATTTATAAACACTATAACCATGCTTTACTATGATGTCATACTTTATGACCGGAGATGGTATTATTCTTCTAGCTTTCATTTCAAATGTGAAATATACAATGAAGCCGCCTTTGTCTTTTATGTGACCATTGACTAGCACCCTCTGATACGGATATAGACGTCATTCTTACCACACTCAGGCCGCATTTGGTTTGACGCTCGAGCGGCTGAGAAACTGATAAGCATCCCGTCCGAGTATATAAAGGCTGGTACAGCATTGTTAAAATGAACACGAATGATGCTCTATGGGTTTTACCTGTTCCATATAACTATTCAATATCTACCTCTTCACTACGCGAGCTTAATCAATCACCTACTTATCACCCATCTCTAATCACACTGTCATCTATCGATCCCCAGCGTCAATACCCGGCATGCGCTTCTTCAAGTTCCTAGGCAGCCGCCATTTCGGCACTTCAGTCTCGGTCGACCATCACGGCAAGATTCGCCGCGGCCCCTGGAGAATGAGTTGTTGCGGACTGAGTTGCTTCAAATAAACATTTAATTGTACTTGCAGCTTTAGTCCCAACAATACCGTTCTGATACTCTTGATAGTGATACAGACGCATATGCTACATACCATCTCTTTGCCTACTATTAGCTTATTATTTGTCGCATCGCAAATAGTTTTCGCGCATTTTACAATCTCAGAAGACATTCATTATCCATTTAGTTTTAGTTAATGAAAAGACCACAAAAATACTTGTGATTATCCTGCGTTCTTGATCGTTGTTGTCTATTTTTGTGGCATTATAATTGTGAACGCTATAAAAACTTACACCGTTAGTCGGCATGACTTTAAGTCTTGAACGACATCAAATGCGTTCATGATGCTCCTTGATTGGATAGTCGAGCGTGAGATCAATGTGTATGTATATGTGCGCATGTTTTGTAAGGGATCTGGAAGCGTGTATGTGTTTTTTTTTCTTTTCTTTTCAGAAGAGGGAAATCTCCATTTATTCTTTCGTTAAAATAGAAAACAGAACACCCATAAAACCCGAGGAGCCGTTTTTTACTAGTTTGGATTTAGCTTGCACGCCTAGAAGCACATTTACACCTCGGTGGTGACCTTGGCCTTGGCGTTGGTGACCTTGACACCTAATTGCTTGGCCTTGGAGATGATGTCAACACGCTTGCGAGAAGAAACGTTGTGGGCAATCCTATTGAGCTGTGTTAGTGACAGTACAGATACGATGATGCGAAGATTTGAAGCGTATGAGAGCTAGTTTGTCTATGAGAGTTGTTGTGCGACTTTAGCGCAAAATCTCGCAGTTGTAAACTTTGCTCGTAGTGTTTGTGGGGGATAGAGACTGAGACGTACTCAGCGGCATGGGTGCGGTTGTGCATTAGCAGTAGCTCGACGTCACGGACGTTGCTGACAAGGAAAGACTTGTGACCAGAAGGAGTTAGGAAACGGGTCTTCTTGTTGGAACCGTAGCCGATCTATAAAATAAGAAGAAACAATATGTTAGAATTAGGCTATTGGATAGCGCACATGACTTCATAGGAGGAAAAAAGTTCATTTATGCGCTTGGATATTTGTTATTCAATATCACATACCTTAGGCATGCGGATAGTACCACGGAACCGTCTGCGAACGCGGCCATCGATACCCTTGGGCTTTCTCCAGCTTTCACCAACGCGCATAAAGCGGTCGCTCTGGTGACGCTTGAAGGTCGCCCGGTCTGAATAAAACTTATAGTCAGTCTAACTGATAATTCGATGTCGATTATGCGAAATGCCGTCGTTTGGAAATTGAGCCAGATTCGTTTTCATGATCATGGCCGTAATCGTATCAAAGCGATATCGGAAGTGTCGATTGAGGTCATCGGTTCGGTGAATGGCGTAGTAGTCGGTTGTGGCGATGATAGAAAACTTGATTTCCAAACTTTCCAATTCGTGATGCATGGTGGGGGAAATCTTCTGGTAAACATACGCTTCTTGACGATAGGAACGTGAGACTTGGCGGAAACCATCTGGACGGCTGTGTGTTAGTATATGACTATATTATTGAAAATAAAACGAGATATTCGTTTCGAGGGGGTTTGTAAATACCTTGAATATGCCTCTCGATTGGGTGTTGAGTATACTGGACTAGGCTATGAGAGAAGCGCCAGACTGAGTCTGGGAATTTGGTGATGCAAAGTTCTGGGGACCCGCTAAAAGAGGGCATAGTCATGTGATAAAAGAAATTTCGTGATAATTTCGTGGGCGCTCTCAAAGCCACCATGATAATTTTAGCCGGTAAGCTGACTAATTAGCAGGTCTATGAGGGCTAAGTTGATGGGGCTATTTTGAAAATAATAAGTGGGACATATTCTTGACCAGGGCATCCCTTGCCTCAAAGTTGCCGGTGTAACATTAAGGAAACAATCGACGCATTCACTATATCTTATCTTAGTTCGTGTTAAAGAAGCATTGCCGTACTATTTCATTCATGTCAGAGAAGATTACCGGTTAATCCTCCGCATTGATTACATGTGCAGGACGAACTAAAATGATATACAACCAAAAGAAAGTGAAAACAATAAACCAACCAAACTACCAGCTAACCTACCAGCCGAAATTGCAACCCAGGTCTATGCATCGTCGTTACAAAAGCGAAGCGCGAGCATTCACGCTATATCATGATCAAGTGAACTGGGAACGAAAAAAAACGTAACTTTTCACCAAAGGAAAGACCCAATGACACATGTTAAGGCATATTGTTTACTGCGCCGGGCACTGCTGAGCAGCGTCTGCGCCCTGCTCATCATCATCTTCCCAACCCTCGTGAAATCTGGGATCACCAGAACTAGCGCCCATCTAGTCAAGTATATTAGCGTCTATTCACAGATGAATATGCATATGGTTGTATAATAGGAACTTACCTCTTCAATGTCAACGCCTTCTTCAATTTCAACTTCGTCAACCTCATCAGCCTTGATAAGAGGGGCAGGGCCAGGCAGGAGTTTGGTCAAAGTCTCAAAAGAGTTGTCATCCTTAATCCAATTATTATCGGGAAAGGTGACTTCCACCGTTAGGTACAGATCACCGTATACGTCACCACGCTTGGGAGGCATACCCTCAGCGCCGACGCGGATAACATCACCAGGGCGCAAAATTTGACCGCGCTCGCGAGTTATCTGTAGACCTCGACCATCTAGTTGGGTGATAACGACACGGGAGAAACCACTGAGCGCCTCAAGGAGAGTAATTTTAAGTTTAGCAGATAGATCGCTACCGACGCGTTTGAAGACATCATGGACCTCTTCTTGGAGGATGAACACTAGATCTCCAGGAAGTTGATCTGGCGTTTCATCGGCTTCGCCCCCCAGAACAATGCGATCGCCTTGCATGGAACCACGGGGGATGTAGAGCTCAAGCATTTTTTTCTCCTCAACGGTGCGACGGCCCTTGCACTTCTTGCAGCGGTCCTTTTCCTTGTAATAGTTACCGGAGCCTTTGCAGTTGTCGCAGCTCACGATCTCACGGCGTACTAAGCCGGGGCCGACCTGACGGTAAGCCTCAACACGGCCGCGGCCACTGCACTTGTCGCAAGGGTTGGGCTTGACCTTGTCCTTGGCACCAGAGCCCTTGCAGAGCGAGCAGTTGACCTTCTTGTTGGCAGCAAACTTGACAGTCTTGCCCTTGTAGAGGTCCTCTAATGTGACTTTGTAAACCTGCTCCTCGTCCTCACCCTTGCGGGGGCGCGAGGGGCCGCCGCGACCACCGCCGGGGCCGCCGGGCATGCCTCCCATGCTAGACCCGAAGATATGGGATAGGATATCATCGATGTCGGGGCCACCATGGCCACCACCAGCTCTGGAGGGATCGAAAGCAGCCATGCCGTGGGCATCGTACATTTCGCGTTTCTCATCATCGCGAAGGATATCGTAAGCCTGGGTCACGACCTTGAACTTGGCTTCTGACTCCTCGCGACGGTCCTCAGGGACCTTATCGGGGTGATACAGCAGGGCGGCCTGGAGGGACACAAAGATAAGTTAGTACGATATCGAACCAAGCGCTACGTGCGACTGGCGGCGAATAGTTGAGCTAACCTTGCGATACGCCTTTTTAATCTGATCGGGAGTCGCGGTCTTGTCGACGCCAAGAAGCTCTGTTTGCGGGCGTTAGCTAAATGCTGTGGGCGGAGATCTTATCGATGTTAAATGAAGAGAGATTTAACATACCGTAGAGATCTTCCTCCTGTTTAGTAGCATGAGAGTCCATGATATCTCGAGTCGCGGGTTAAGAAATGCGGCCTAGGATGGTAAAGAATAAAAAGTCCGGATATGGGGGACGAAGGCGATAATTGAAGGAGTTAGAATTTTGGTGGGGGTGGGGTATCACTAAGTATCCTTGAAGAGCGTAAGGTTTGCTTGTTTTGAAAGCGCAATAAGGTTGAAAACGGCTGAAATATCTGGCAAATGAGCAGAAGATAAAGCAATACGAATATGAAAAAGCCAGCTGCAGCTTTAGTTAAACAAACAGCCAATCTTGTTTTTTCTTGCTAGCAAGATTCCTTTTTTTTCACGGGCACAGCGCAGGCCTTGTGCTGACAGGAAACTGTTTCTAGACGCTGCCGCTGCATTCCAAATGCTGACTACGCAGTAAATAGTAAGAAGAAGAGTGGCAAATACAGAGCCACTAGGTCTTTATTGTCCTAGAACTCGTATGGCAATTGTACTGGGTTGACTGCATGCTACAACAATATACAGTATTTAGTACGTTGAGAATGCGGACTGTCGGTGATATAAAGTTCTAATTGTTGTGTTATAGTGCCCACAACGTCGGCTTTACTTGACATCATAGATACATAGTAAACATGGCTAGCTTTGCCAAAGAAGGAAGGAAGTTGGCCCTTGAAAAATTAAACTATCAGCAAGGGTCTCTTCAGAATGGGAGTGGCGCCTATCTTATCTCGTCGACAGGCGAGCCTCATACAAAAAGTGGCGCACATCGACCTGAAGCGTGCTTGTCACAGTTGTAAGTCGGCTTGCTGTCTTGTGGACACGGCAAGAGACTCTTGTATTTTGTTAATCGATAGATTTGATTCATAATGCAAGCTATCGGGCGCAGAAGTCTTTTTCGGCCATATGTCTATAGTTTCAAAGTTAGGTTCCCGTCACAGCTTCATCAACAGCTGTCTGAGTCAAGATGTCACTCGACTGTATCTGAAGGACAACAGAATGCTGTTGGATTGGACAGACTGAGGACGAAGCGCCCTAGGGCTAAGAATGACTTATTTTCCCTTCCAAAGACTCCGACAAGAACCAGATTTGCACCGTCGCCAACGGGCTACCTACATCTGGGCTCATTGAGAACTGCGCTGTACAACTATCTGATGGCCCGCGCTACAGGTGGACAGTTCATAATTCGTGTGGAAGATACCGACAGAGTAAGATATATTTGTCGGATTAGTGATGGAAGATTGATAGTTAACTGATGTTACAGACAAGAATCGTACCAGATGCCGAAGAAAGACTGTTTGATGACTTGAAATGGGCACAAATCGATTGGGACGAAGGTAACAGCGCCTCATAGAGTAGCATTCTACTAGCTAGCAGAGGCTGACACAAATGATAGCACCTGATGTCGGCGGACCTTTCGGGCCCTATCGGCAATCTGACCGGTTGTCACACTACCACAAGCACACTGATATATTGCTTCAAAATGGTAAGGCATATCGTTGCTTCTGTTCGTCTCATGACCTTGAAATGCACAAAGAACATGCTGCTACCAACCGACTATCGACGAATTACCCAGGAACGTGCCGTTCTATCCCTACAGAGGAGTCCGACCAGAGAGCCAAAAACGGCGAGACCTTTGTGGTAAGATTTAAAGCGGAGGGATCGGTCCCTATCATTGATAGAGTGTATGGTCGCTTCACCAAGAACGAGGCTGAGGATGACTTCATCTTGGTAAAGAGTGACAATTACCCAACCTATCATTTTGCCAACGTCATTGATGACCACCTTATGGAGATCACGCATGTCATTCGCGGAGCTGTAAGTTACTTTGATTCTACCCTTGTCTATGTTGTAGCCTCTAACTTTCAAATGAAACAGGAATGGCTTATCTCAACACCGAAACACGTTGCTTTATACAATGCGTTCGGCTGGACACCACCAGAATTTAGCCATGTTGGTTTACTTACAGATGCGAATGGCCAGAAACTCAGCAAGAGGAACCAGGACATCGATATCTCGAGCTATCGCCGGCAGGGTGTGATTCCCTCAGCTCTTAACAACTGGGTTGCCCTTCTTGGCTGGAGTATTGGATCTGGCCAAAATGAGGTTGTCAAGAACATGGAAGAGCTTGTCAAGAAGGTAAGCAATACACAATGTCGACACTTCATGAAAACAAGACAACTAACACTCATGCTAAGTTCTCCTTCAAATTCACCAAGGGAAATATCCAAGTAAACATGGAAAAGCTGGAGACATTTGAACATCGCCACTTAAACAATCTTCTCCGCGAGGAGCCGTTGAACCGTACGCTATTAACCACCGTTCTGCTTGATCCTATGTATGAGGCAGTCAAGCGGCTGGATACAGAGAAGAGTTCGGATGTTGGAGACCTCCTTCCGCAACTCCAAGATGCAAAAACTGCTCAAGACTACATCTTACAGGTCTTCCAAGCCAACACTACAAAGTACGCCAAGACTATCGACACGTTTTCACAGAACCCGGCGCTCGTCTGGACCATCACTCCCTCAACCTACACCAAATATCTCTTTAAACACCCCCGAAGCAGCCAGGTAGCTAAAGATGAAATTGATGTACTAGCGTCTCTGCTAGTTGTTTTGTCTGCCATCGAAGAGGGTTCGTGGTCGAAGACAGAGATTGCCAAAGTGCTATCCGAATATGTCGCGGAGCACAAGAGCAAGTTCTTGGAAGAAGAATTGAACTCGATCGCATTCGTGCATTCGTGCCTCAGATTTGCTCTAGTTGGAGGTCATGATCTTCCGTCAAAGGCGTCGTCTATCATGTTATCCCTGATTGGAAAAGATGAGTCTTTGAAAAGAATGTCAAACGCCATTGCGGCCTACGCGTGAATATACCACGCAAGATGAATCAGTTGGTGATCATAGAGCTTTAATGTCTTGTCCATTAGTCATGATTACTTTGTACCATATATGTATTCTTAAATATGTACTACCACCTATCCTACTATCATCCGCACTGATATTTTGAGAGAGATACTTGTTCCTGATGTATACGTAGATTAAGTATTGCCTACCATGATGATATGTGTAGATGACTTTCCGATCGTTTCTATGAAACGCTGACAGCTCAGGCCCCAAGTCTATTTCATAGTCAACATAGTTTTTCCATTGAGGACAGAGAGCAATTGTTGTCCTAAAAGAGAAGGATCTTGATGATGGGATCGAACAATAAATTTAAGATATGACAAAAGAGACAGGACCCCTTCGAACATCTAGGAAGTGGAAATTAGTCGATGAAACATACTGCTGTCATTCAACCCACCTTCAATTATCTTTTGGAAGGGTGGGGGGGAGGGGCTTGTAAAAATAACGGACAGGCTAAATAACCTACGTTTTACTAAGGTGGTGGTTGCAGTGTTGGGTGATGAAACAAAAGATTACGAATCGGCATTTCAACATGGGAGCTTTTCTTCTAGACAGTTTCATGGGTTGGATAGCTTATTAAAAGTAAGTTGATTTTTTTTAGAGCTTATCTTTACTTGCTGTTTTCCCCCTATGTGGCGCGTACTGTATGTCCGTTCCCACGCTTGCCTCTTCATATCGTAAGATATCGGTACGAGAGTTAGGCTATATTTTGGGTAGAGCATTGTTACATGATCTGATTGGGATACGAAGACTATTCAGGTTTGAAAAGAAGTTGGAGCATCAACGTTCGGAGGGGAAAACAGTATTTGAAGAGGCGGAGGCATAAGTCTGTCGTGACAATTATCTGTCCAGGACATTCTTTCATTGCACACAGTAAGCAGAAGGCAGTTTTATATGAGCGAGATACAAGGAGCAACAATAAATATTATGTAGAGGATACAAATGCGCTTGATTGTAGTAAAACGAAACAAGCCAAGTCCAGTTTACGTAACAAAAGATCAGACATGGAAGGGGTGGAATGGCTGTAAGATGCCTAGATTGAAGTAAGTTTATAGAAAGACAAAATCCACTACCGAAAAAGGCTGGCCATTCAGGCCCGGAATTGCTCCGGTCTAGTTGGCCCTAAGAAGAGAAACCCGATAGAAAAGAGAGCAAATAGAATAGGCGATAAAAGTAAGGAAATTTCAGCAAAGTACCAGTAGAACGGACAATGGGGGATATATGCGGACAACTAAGAGTATAATGAAAGAAAAAAAATAAAATAGAAAAATGAGGAGGAACAAAAAAGAAAACATATCAGGAATTAAAGTGATATTGGGCAAGCACCAACGCCAAGGACGGACCAGCCAGGAAGAAAGAACCTGGGAGAAGGGAAGGAAGCTTCGGGGCTTGGGATAGATAGAGACATATTAAGGTCGCGCCTTCCATTCGTTGTTGATGTTGGTTGTGGTGCTGGCCGCGTCCTTTCTTTTTTGTAGAGAGAAAAAAAATAGAGTTCTTTCTTCTTTGGGAAAAGTCATGACGTCGTAGCAAGTGGAAGCCGAGAAATAGAATAACGGGGGGTTGCACTAGAGGCAGGAGAAACGGAAAGAGCAGAGCGAGAGCAAACGGGGCAACCGCCAAGTTAGGTGTTATACTTCCTGAATTGTCATCTGTTTAAAAAGGGGTTGTTAGTGACCGAGTCTACAAGGTAATAGGAAGGAGGCAATGATAGGATGGAGAGCTTACCTCGAGTTTGCCGGTATCTGACTTTTGGCGACGAGCATCGCTCTTAACGTTCATGATAGCAAGATCGAGATCGTCCTGGTCGCCCATGGTGATCATATCGCCGTTAGGGTCGTTATCCTCGCGAATTTTCATCTTGAAGCGGCGTCTGATGCCGAACTTGTCCCTGATACGGTCCTCGACATCTTGGAACTCGGCCGCAATGCCGATCAGAATGTAGCGCGACTCGTCCTGGTAGCGCACCTTGACGCGGATGTTCTGGATTTCAGGGCGCCGCGAGGCGCCGCGTGATGAGCCAGTGGCACGACGCTGGGCACTGACCATCTCAAAATCGCGCTCATCGATAGAACCGCTATCGTAGTCGGAGCCGTCGTCCTCGAGGTACTGCGGAATATTCCGGCGGGGCATCATGCGTGAAGAGCCAGCATTAGACGCCGGGCCTTGGTTGGACACCGAGTTGTACAGGTTGTAGACATCGTCGAAGTCGCCATCGTCCGCGGCGCCGCGGGGCGCGGCGCTGCGCGGGTTTGAAGAGATAGCGCTCTGCGGGTTAGACGAGCGCGACATGGAACCCGAGTTGGGTCCGCGGCGCTCATCGGGTGACCGGGTTTTCTCGTAGCGCCCACCACCGCTGTTGCCAATGCTCAGCTTGGGGAGCATGGGCCGTGGGCCGTTGCGAACAGACATGGCGCGTGCGGTGCTGGCTGGCCGGCTGTCATTCTCAGGCGGTGGTGTGGGAGGGAATACGCTACTGTTGTTATTACTGCCGCCGCCGTTGGCGGTTGCGGTTGGGCGAGAGACAAGGTCGCGCTTGACGAGGTTGGTGGCTGCGAAAGAGATGTTGTCGGCTGGTCTGTCATCCTTTGGCGCAGAGATGCCGGCCTGTGTATGCAAAAAGTTAGTAACTGGTTTTACATTCAGTTTTGGTGTGGGTGTTAGTAACGTACGTTCTTGATCTCGGAGCCAGCAAAGCCAGTGAAAGCGTTGTTTCTATCGGAAGCTGCGACTAGCCTAGCCTTGCCTAAGTAATCCTTAGTCTTTAGGTTGCGCACCTTGGCGTCGTTAGGGCGATAAACAACGCCGACGGGGATAGAGAAGACAGTGTAGCCCTAGAGAACCCTACATGTTAGCTATCATGCCCCTAAATTACTCGAACACGTAACGATATTGCTTACCTCTGCTTGCTCGCGGATCGCATCGTCAATGACATTGTGGTCCTCGACGACCTTTTCCTTGACAGCGTAGTTCAGATCAGCCATACCAGCGTCTACCTGCTGTAGATAGATGTAGCACAAACCACGGTTAAACAGAACTTCACACGAATACAACTTGAACAAAAGACCGAGCTGGGCATAGTCGATGAGGGTGTTGCCGCGCAAGTATAGCAGGGTGTCGTTGAAGTTAGCCAGAGCTTCTTCAAAGTCACCCAGCAAGAAGTTAGAGACTCCCTGCTGGAAATAGGCGACGGCGAGGTACTGATCGAGGCTAATGGCTTTTTGGTAACAGTTGACCTATAGAGAGAAGTGGTTAGCTGAGATCTATTAAGTAACAGACGTAGAGAGAGCATGCAAAGAAAAGAAGACTTACAGCTTTTTGGTGCTCACCCAGAGTGGCGTATATCACGCCCATATTGAACAGGATCTTGCTCGTATCGGAAATGTTCTCGAATGCGCGCAGAGCCTCGTCGAACTCGTTGTTCTCATAGTGGGCAAGGGCGGTCACCCAAGTCTCGATTTCCTAGACGGTGAACAGAATTGTTAGCTTCTAGGCAGGCAAGAATATAAAGAAGGAGCTGGAGCTTGTATCAGAGAAAAAAAATGGAAGAAAAGGACTAGACATACCTGTTTTAAAGACATCGTTGAGAGTCTTGTGTAGAGATAGAGGGGGAGGGGGGTTATGTTGGCGCCAGGCCAAGGATGTGAAGAGAAAGAATTAGAGAATAACGAAAAGGACAAGCTGAGCCTGAAGACGTCTAGTCTCTGGAAAAGCAGCTTCAAGGTCAATTAGAGTGCCAAGATGAGGAAGTTATAAAGACTGGCAGTATTCAAATGTGTTGATCGGTGTAAAGTGGTGAACGGCGTACTGTAGCAAAGGCAGTGGTAGTTCAGGATTAAAATAAAGTTGTGCAAAGTCGGGAGTATCGACGGCGTAATAAATTTATAGTGGTGTTGTAGTAGTAGTAGCAAGCAGTAGTTGGTGTGATATAGTAAGGAGACTTGTATTATTAGGTTTGCATTGGCGAAGTTGTAGAATGCAAAGAGAAGCGATGGCTGAATAGTGAAGATGGAGAGCAGGAAAAAGATTAAGATGTGAAGAGAGAAAGAGATGAAATAGAGAGGGAGTTTTGGAGAATAAGAGCAGCTGCAGCCTGCATGGTAAGGAATAGACTGAGAAAGAAAGTGATTTTTTTTCTTCTTTCTTTTCAGGCCGGGCTTTCGGCGGCTACAAAGATTGGTGGGAAAGGCTTTGATATTATACAGACAGCAAAAGCAATAAAGGAAGGGCTTGTACAAGAGCAGCTTGGAGCTTCCGACACCTTGCTGAGTCGCCAAAGTGCGTGCGCCAAAGAAGGTGTGTCAGGGAGTTTACAGGGCCTTCCAAGCGACAGCTTCTCTGTACAATAAGCCTGTACAATTCTTTCTTTATTTGCCTGCTTTCGTTGTGATCCGGTCCAGGCCATAGGGGGGGGCGTGCGCCCTTGCAGAAGCTTCCAAGGCAGACACCAAAGACAGGGGCTTGAAGTGAACAAGAGACTACACAAGGACACACGCCCCCTCCCCCCCCCTCCGTCTCTCCCCTCATTTTTCCAAGGTTCTCAATCTGTTATTAGTTAGTCTCAGCAAGACGGAAAGCCTTGATCCACGGAATCCACGCCAGACAACGACTCTAAACGAGCTTCTAGGCGACCAAGACTGTCGAGGCTAGCTTCAGAGTCGGGCTTACGCCGTTCGGGCCATCGTGACATAACTCTTAAACGATACCGAAATAGAGACAGCTTGGCACCAGAGTAGGCCAATAAGTATGGGATATAGCAGCTTAGGTCAGACATCAGTAGTTAGATAGCATGACAAAAGAATAGAAGCAAAGAAAAGTAACGTCAACTCATCTCGGAAACGTGGTGCTCTCTAGAGTGTGTGTTCTTTTGTTCTTTAGCCGTTGTGATATGGATAGAGTAGCATAGAGAATCCGATCAGATATTCTCAGCATCGGTCACTTGGTCACTGACTAGTATTAAGTACTAGTATCAGTAGCCAGGTTAGCCCCGAAGAGAAGCCTCTGCTTCTACTGTCGTTAGCTAGACCAAGATCCTCTCGCCCCATCTCCGTCTTTTTTGTGGCTTTGTTTCAACCGCTAAGCAAGTCTACAGTGTAGAAACATGGCTATCAGACATGCCCCAAGAATCGGCACAATGCCTTATTTCTGAAACCAAGTCGTTGTAGCGGTCGAAGCTTCTGTCTGTCCATTGCCCCAACAAAAGAACACTAAGAATACCAAAAAAAAAAAAAAAAGGAACGCCAAGATAGCTTAGTCACTCACACTCAAGCAGTCACTAAGACAGTAGTTTTACATTGTGCCCCGCCAAAGGGTCCTCGGTGTCTTCAAGCTACTTCTCCCTCCATAGAAACATCTTCGCGAGGTCATCCTGTGCTCGATGACGGCGTGGCCCCTTTTTGCCGTGTCAAGTCGTACTGGCAGTCTCGACAGGAACAAGAAGACGAGAGCAACCAGGCGGACTTGCTTACTTCTTTCTCTTCTGTTCTCATGTCGTCCTTAAGCAAATGCTAGCCTAGACAAGGGGTAGGTGAACACACAAAAAAGAGGGCATAGTCAATGATGAGAAGGAGCATCAATGCACCGAGTTTGAGAACGAGACTTCTCCGCACTCTTTCTTTTTTCCCTTTCTTCTTCTTTTTCTTTCCTTGGGAAATTCGGATCCAACCCAGACAGTTCCTGCAACAAGAACGTCCGCACTCGAGCAAAAATGTCTCTTTGTGGAGCAACTGAAGAGCCGCTACTTCTGGGTAGATTAGGGTCCGGGTCGCTACTATCAGAGCCAGACGCTGATTGGCTGTTTTATTCGTTTATCCAGCTATCTTCTCCCCTAGCTGTGTCCTTTTTGGATGGGCGCGTACCATCTTGCAGTTTACAAGCTCCTTGTTCAATTGGGTAGTCGGTCAGAGCCGACTTCCAATCTCTGTAAGCTAGCAAGTAGAAGAACAATTATAACCACTGTCGCAGTATATTATAACTTAGTGCTAGTATAACTACTAACGTGCTATGTACTACAATTTAAGCTACCCCTCACTCTGGCAGTTCTCCATGAAGAACATGAAGAATCCCATCACTATGTTCTCCTCTATTAGTCCAAATTTGTAGCATCAGTACCTTCTACTAAGTATGTAGTAGTACCTCGACAAGTTTACTTGCCCACTTCTTACATATATCACATCTCAACCAGCTTCATTTAGGCGGTTTCTCCATATCACAATTCCTTCCAGCTGCCCCGGCCAGGGATTGTGCAGCCTCTTTTACTCCCGGATTCCCTGTCAATCCACCTGACTAGTGCGTTCTATCAATGACAGCTCTGCTCTAAGCGCCCAGTGACGTGATGGATTAGATACTATGTAGCTAGGAAAGAAAAGAGGGAAAAAGGTATCCTTCTACAAGGCCAAGGTCCAAATCAAGATACTAGTACTGTTGCTATCCAGAGCCATCACTTTTTTTTGGTTATTTTCCCTGTTCTTGCTCTCTTCTTCAAGTCGCCGGAATCCTCTACATAGCGACTCCCTTGAGATCGTGGCATGATTATGTTCCTTGTACATACTGTTTGTTCCCTGTACTGTCGGTTTGCCAATCTTGAGCCGAGTACAGTGAAATCCCACTGCAAAGTAGCATCTACTACTATGTACAGGTAAACAACATATACTCAAGTTGCATCTACAACTACACAGCGTTGCCCTCATCTTTCTCTCTGCTGCTATTCATAGAATACTTGTTATCCCCTCCCCCCCTCCCCTCCTTTTCCTCCAAAAAGACCTGCAGCTGGGAATCAATTTTCATCTGTGATGCTGCATGTCTTCTGTTCATCCATTCCCAAATGAATCTAGCGGCGTTCGAATATGATAAAGCTCGACGAAAGAGGTAGTAGTATTTGCAAGTAAGCCACATGTGAATTATGTAAGTACTTGGCGCAGTGCGACTCTACGCCGTCGATCACGTCTAGAAGCTAACGATATGCCCATGGCCATTTATCAACGCAAGTTCCCGCCTGCATACACTAGAACTGTGTACAGGTCGTATACCAAGTACAAGTACATTGTATTGCGCACAAACATGATCTACTACTGTCATCATATGCAATCTGCATGCAGCCTCTTCTTCTTTTCACATGTTTCGTCTCTGTTGCAAGCCAAACATCCCACAGCATTCGTCCCGTGCCATCCGCTGATAATACACCAACAAGTAAGATATATCCCAGAGACATAGCCCTGCATATAAGTGGATGAAAACTAGTGTTAGTATCTGCATGTGAAGAATATAACCTAAAGTCACCCATCCACGAATACAGGTAATCACTAGTTGCAAATACGGTTTTCAATGTCTAGTAAGCAGTTAGCTGCCTTTCCTTTTCTACCTATATACTACTAGTGTCATACGTGCCGTTCATCCTACCCCCTCGCCAAATATATACGGTCAGCCAAGAGCACAGTATTCGAGTTTGCCAAGCCCCTAGGCGCCGACTATAATGAGCCATCACCATCATCATCGTCATCTCATGATCCTATGCCCACCCACGACTCAGAGGATTGTGTATGCGTACTGACGTGTATGTGCCAAGTATAAGTCGGTGACTAGGCCTTGAGTAGTAGCAAGAAATGGTTTAATACTTTTCCTCCTACCTGATATCTTCATGATAAGGCGTTCTGTTGCAACATTCAGAAGTTCAGTGATCCATGTTAAAGATCTGCAGTAATTTTTCTAAATCTTCCTTACCTTCTGATGCGAATGTAAATGTGAACTTTCCCACGCAATATTCCTAGCGGTATGTCCGGCCAACAGCAGTCCCAACAAAGAATTCGATCCTCGTTCGCCTGACTTCAGCCTATCTTTCAGCTAATATCCAACGATTCCTTCTTAATATCAGCCGTGTCTTTGCTTCCCTGAGAATTATGCTTGTAATCCAGCCTAGTCCAGACTGAGAAGATTACTGTGTTTTAAAACATATGGAAATAGCAAGTTTTTTTTCCATTTGCTCCAGTATTTTGAAGCTACTAGTTGCTTGGATAGAGCCATTGGGGCCATAGATATATCGTCAACTTATAAGCTAAATCATTCTAAGGCTTACACTACAAGAGAAATCGTGAAAGCAAGGGCCAAAAGCAGAGCTTCTCGAAGATACGGTGAGCCTATAAATTCATACCTTTGACATCTTCTCAATTACATCCTAGTCATAATGCCCGTTACAAAGTACAATGTCGTATGGACAATGGTTGTCCAAATCGAGTAACGGCTGGCTATTCGCTCTGTATTTTTGCAGGTGCAAGGGGGGGGGGCAAATATCAAAGTAACGTTGGAAATTCGGAGAAACGGTAAATAGTACTCAGGATATGCTGTTACATACATAGTAGTATAGAGTTTCGTATGGTTCGTAGCTTTGATACAGAGATCACACTCCAGAGGGTCTTGATCAACAGTTGAAAGTGCCATAGAACGACTTACACTCCAGAGGGTTAGAAACATGCAAGGGTTAATGCGACATAGCGACCCTTTGTGTAAGTTCGTGATCTTGATGCTGCACCAAAAGACATAACCGGCGCTTGTAAGCTGTTGGGCTACTTTATGCCGACCTTTTCACAGGCCTTTGAGCAACCAACTGGCAGGTTTTGTTCCTCTTTGGCATGTTGCCTTGTAATAGGAACCTCAATATCTCATCATCTAACAACCTGATTCTTCGGCCTGAGGCGCTTCCATCCAACAATAAGCTTTTTTACTTAGCCTCAAGTCCTTGTGTTTGCCACGAAAGCTTCACTGAAATTCCCGGGTAGCACAATGACAAATGAAAGAAAAGGACACATATAAGCGTACATAGTATACTAATAGTCGGGAGGCAAATCCTTTTGCGTTGGGCAACAAAAAGCTCAAAATATTTACGTCTCGCAAAGAAGGGAATTGATCTGCCACGCCAACTCTAATGATCCCAGCTAGCAGTATTAGTGACCCAGTACTGAAGTGTTTGTTCAGGTCAGGAAATCAGCACATTTGGTTCCTTTTTTGTTCTTCTTTTCTTTCGCTTATGAGAGAACATGGTTTTGAGAGTGAGACTAAACGATACAATGTAGAAACCTGTAGATATATAGTTTCTTTTTCAATTCGCTTGAACCAGTGGAGGAAAGGCAAATGCCATGATCTTTGTCTGGGAGAGGTTGTGTCCTTAAAAAAAAGGGATGGCATTGTTAAAGCCGAAACCGAAACTCGCTTCGCCTGGGCCCTCGAGCAGTTGTTTTGACGCTAGTTCTAGTCTGGCAAACTAACTGCAATGGCCAACAAGCAACCAACAAGTCTGCATAAACTGGCCAGCCTCTAAGGATATGAACGAGCCGGCCAAAGTCACGCCAGAAGAGACTTCTTTCTTGTGGCATTAAGTTCCAGCCAGAAACTATAGATGTCTGGTCACGCAGGCGAATATGAACTGCGGAAGGAATGTAGCTAATCTGCCGAGGCCTGGATGACAATAGACTCAAGAAGATAGATATAGACTGAAGAATGGAAACGAAAGAACCATGGTTGTAAGGTGCATCATAGTCTTGCTATGACTATCACTACGGCTTCGTAGTAACAAAGTGGTCTTGGCATATGACATATTATTAGTTTTCATCAGAACTGTTGGTAAGACTAGATCGTCTAACTAGGCTCGATCTGCCTGTATAAACGCACTAGACATGTATAGACACTGTGGCTAGCACAAATCGTAGCATACAGATAGCCTGTAACCTAGAAGTCATATCACTATATCTTGTCAGGCTGCCAGGCCTGGGATTGTGCATGGTCATATCTGCAATCTGATCTTTTTTTTTCCTCAGCCCTGATGCATTCATGCAGGGCCTTTATCCATCTCGACAGGTTTCAGTAGAAAACCTTCTTGCTGGATGACACAACGATAAGTAAGCTCATGTATACATGCATGAAAGAGTTCATTTGATAAGTAGCTACTACTAGTACCCATAATATCTTTCTATTTTCTCTACTGGGTCCTATAGCCGTTGTGCCTGTAAAATATATAAATAAATAAAGGAAGCTTCTGAGACGAGCACTCCGTTGACTGGGGTGCAGTGCTTACTTTGGAATTTTTTTTTGGGAACGGCGATGAAGCTTGGATCTGCGACTTGTAGCTAACTCGATAGAGCAAGGCTGCGATCTTTCTCCTATCTAAGAAAGACCGAATATCTAGGCAGATAAGAAGATAGTAGCATGAAAGAGGAAAAAAACTTTGGTATCGAGTTCTTGCTGATGTCATGATTCATGCGTGCCTGGCTTGCTCACGCTGAACTTGAGGCGAACTCTCGAGCTGTATAAGCAGTGATCCTAGTGATGAGAGACCCCTAACTAGGCTGTGCTTATGTAGCTTTATCGTCAGATGAACGTCTCGTACAGATTCTCTTTTTGCTGCTTTACAACATGTCGTATGTAATAATGCATGCATCAAATAGAAAATAGTTAAAATTACGTGAAGCTAACGGCATATAAGCGACGTATCAGCAGCTTAAACATAGGCTTGGCTTACTCACCGCCGACTCACTAAACAGCGCAACTTTCCTCAGGCGGCTCGACGTGACATAATTTTTTATTTCTAACTAGTTAGTTACTAGATAAAAAGTTAACTATGACGAGACCGTACCATTCTTTGTATGTGCGGCAGCAACTAAAAAAAGAATACAACTATAGGTTGGTTTTGATACAGTGTTATTTACTATTCAGTACTACTGTTGGCGCTATAATATGAATCATGAACAACAGAAAAACGAGCTATAATGGCGTTGATCGAGTTCAGCGTTTATATTTAACAGCTGCTTTTGTTTCGACTATTCAAAAGCCTAGTATTGCAACTCGGTGATGCTGCGCATACGGCCGGGTTAGACATGATTAGACAGAGATCTTCAGGGTCATCGGAAAAGAACACAAGTTGAAGGAAAGAAATTAAAGTGTGCCAGATCTTGGCGGTGACAGTACTTTGACAGGCAAAGCCCCCCACGCTTTGTTTTAGATGGAAAAGAACATAGAGCTTCAGTGCATGTTATGACCAAGAGGCATGCCGGCGACAGCTAACAAGTTCCAGGAAAAAGAAGATATGTGTGTCTTGTAATCGCTTTGCTCAGACTGAGGTAGACACTATATCTTATACTCTAGATGTAAAAGAAGCTTGGCGGCCGTCGGGATCTCTATCATCTCGATAACTACTGCCCTGTTGTTACGACTAGTAATAGTACTGATAATGACAAGAAATATCATCATGTGCCAGTCAGTCTTTGTTATAGGATTGCTCTATGTTCCTAAAAGTCCCTTGATCTGGACAAAATATATTCGACAGCACCCTCCATATAAGTGTGTAGAACAAGCGGGAATAGCACGTAATAGCAGCGCATATTTGTACTACCAAAACTGTTTGCTGCATCGGATGTTTCCCCTTTAGTCTGTACCTGCGCTGCCTTTCTTGCCATATACATAGCACATAATCGGTTTATTAGGTCGCTTTGCCGGGATAGAGGCCCGCCTTCGACCGTTCTGGTGGCGAGATGGACATCGGTTTGCCGTGTGAGCAGCTGTCAGAGTAGAGTACGATAAATGGTCGATAACTTGCTTGCTGTCTTCTGTTTCTTACAGCATATACACCTCAGCCCTCTTTCTTATATGCATGGTGAGTAGCTGCACATCTCCTTCAGTCTTGATCTGTCCTCCAGCTATCAGCGACTACTACTTAGCTCGCCTAAATCCTCGCAGCTTATCCATTTGGCTGTAACCTGCCTAGGAGCACATTTTTAGACAAGACAAGTTCCAGAACTCGAGTGTAGAAAACGAGTTAGGCAAACAGAAGCGAACAAACGGACGGACCACGCACCACTGGCAAGATCGAGTGTCTTAACAGAACAAGCGAACGGGAATAAGTAAGCGACCCCGCCTTAGTATTATTCTATCGTTCATTCTATCTTGTTCCGTAAGAACCTCGGTAGAATCTACGGCAGGAATTATATAGAGAAGAATAGATGTTTGATGTTGAGACCTGCTCTACGCTTTGTTTTGTGTCATCGTGTCTTGCCTTGCTTTGTTCTAAGCTGTCTTTGGGGATATGTGTGCTGGTTTCATGAGATGAAATGCAACTGTAACTGCGCTGCCAAGTGTTGGATGAGCTTGACAAACTAATATTAGCAGGCGAATATAAACAATAAGCTGGTATACGAACCTACTAAAGTTCATCATGACACTGCTAGAGTAACTAAGACTTTATGGGCTTCTGCAACAAAAAATGACACATTAGATATAAGTATTGTAGGGGAAGATAAAACATTCTGTATGACTAGGCCTAGACAACACCTTGACGTCCCTTTCTAATTCTGACTTATTTCCACCTAGTATCTAGAGCCCACGCGAAATATCGCGATAGCCTACGCCCAATATTCCTACTAATAACTGTTATCATTGCTATTTAAGATACCTAGAATAGACTCACGCCATAAGTCTGGAGAAATGGCACCACCAAATTTACCAGCGGCCAACAAACAGCCCACATAGCCATGTCAGAATCTCACAGACAATAAATACGCTGCTCCGTTCTACTTGCGTTCCATGATTTATAGCCTGGTTAGTGCTATTTTAAACGCGCTTTTATCAAGCCATATAGGCGAGCTAATCGCGCAGGGTGGACGGGGATGGTCCGGTAATGGAACATGGTAGCTGAGGAGAAAACTTGCTTGCTGTGCTGTATTTATATTCCCATGTTATCCATAGACAAAAGTGCTTGAATTGGTTGGACGGACATAAGTTTCGAATATAGCAGCAAGTTTATGGTTATCAGCGATTTAGTTCATCATCATGGGCTGTTGACTAGCCGCAACATGCCGATATTAGATGAAGGACGACAGATTGCCGGAGACAAACAGTGGAAGGAAACACAGCTGGTGGCCATCATCGTTTCGTATTTGTACATAGTGCAAGTCAAAGTCCAAAAGACAAACCCAGACAAGAGACCTAGACTTACAGCATCCCCTTCTTGACCTCGTCCTTGCGTTCCTCCCAGAGTGTTTTACCTGTGCAAGAACACACCATCTTGTCATTATCCCACATACCAGCACTGCGCGCGATCACACCAACGACCGTATTCTCGTCGTTCTGCAGCGTATCTTCCTCGCTTTGCCGCGTTAGCACCATGGCATGGCCAATCAGCTCCCACACCTGGAACGGCTTGTCGACATACATGGCACCCTTTCTGGCCGCGTCTACCTCCAGTGTGCCCAAGAAACCCTTGGGTGCCGCAGTGTTCGCGCTAGATCCCCAAACGGGACCGGCGGACGAGGCGCCGCTTGCTAGGTCTCCGTACTCGCGGATCGTGGCTCGGTATGTACCTGGCGCCACGCCGTGAATTGTCAAGTCGATGACGAGAGCGGTCTCAGAGGCTTGCACCATGCGTGCCAAGCCGCGGACTTCGCGCTGGCGGCCGTTTTCGGGTACGGGATCGGTATTTTCAGTATCAAATGTTTCCAAGATACATACTGCTGCACCTATAAGGGACAAAGAGGGGCAGACGAAGTGAAAACAATGTTAGCCTAATTGGGATCATTCGATACAGGCACGCATTACCTGCTCCTATGCCATATCAAGTGAGATCCATGGGTAGTTTAGGGGCGGGATAAAGCCGGAATGGGGTGTTGCCGTGCTATGCATCACAAATCACATATATTGCAGGTACTTTGAAGTCTTGTCACAGCTAGGGGATCCAATCGGGCTTTGGAAAATCATGAGACAGCTCACGACCCAAACCAGAGGAAGCTGCAGGCTACATGGGGAAACGGGACAGAAGGAACAAGATGGAATGACTTACTATCAGAAGCACCCGATCCCCTCAGAATGGCATCGCGACCACTGGCTTGGATGGCAGCTACTATTGCAGAAGGGGGCGCTATGTGCCATGTCAGCCTGAGAGCCTCGCAATATCTGCAGCAGTAGATAGGACAGCTATGCCTTACCGGTTCCCTTGACAGCTACTAACTGGTCTTTGAGGCTAGCATCGACCTTGGTGATGCCGCCCAAGCTGAAGATCGACTCTGAAACACTCTTGACGCAGGCTTCACACTCCATTGGCACTGCGAACAGCGTCTGTGCTAGTTGGTCAGCATTGATGGCCTGGGAGGACGGGAGATAGAGACAAAGAGAGAGGTAATCCTGGGCGGCCGTTGTATCTGACCAGTTGGGAGGAGCACGATGTGCTCAAGTACAATTAACCTAGATACAAAATGTAGCTGACCTCAGGCTACATAAGTGTGGTAGAATTGACTATTGGCGCCTATATTGCACATACCTGGATTGGTTGACTGACAGTCATATTTGATGTATATATTATTGCTGTTTCTGTTGCTAGTTTATAAAGTCAAGATATAAGATAAAAGTAAACGCTACAGTTGACGATTAAATAGACAAACGGCGTTTTCAGTGTTTCTGCTTAGAAAAAGAGCTCAGCCCGACGAGAGGAAGTTGCTAGGCTATAAGATGTGTTATGAGATTTTTAGAGGGGCTTAGGTCACTCGTACTTTAGTTTGCTTAGAAGCTTGAAGGACTTATACGGCTCCAAATTAGGCGAGGTCTTGCGCGCTTTTGCTCTAAAATCCCCGGCAAAAATGGTGCTTTTTGTCTTGATACTAGTTAGTGATTGGAAATACAAAAGAGAATGTTATCAGTCTTCAGTACTTGCGTGGCGTTACTGTGGCTGAGAGGATCCGATAGACCAGTAATCTAATATCACGATGATAAGATTACATAAATACAAATAGGTTCACAGATCAAAAAGCAATCAGTCTGTGAAGTCTTTCTGCTTCAGTGTATAGTTATCGTCATTGAAAAGTGTCTTTATTCCACACGGTTTGGCGCTTTAACACATGGGTTAACTAGGGTTACTCCACCATTTGTGGCGTCGCTCAGTCAGCAAATGAGGCCTGCATTTTTCATGTCTTGCTTGCCGCCATACTATCACAGGCCGTTGATGTCGTTGGTTGGAAGGCAGCACAAATCTACGTGGTGACCCTAATCGCTGATCTTATCTTGGCCTAGTTCCTCTCGAAATCTATAACTCAAAATCCAGTCTCCCAAACGGTTAATTGGTCCCCCTAAACCTCCCGAGTTCCCAATATATAGCCAGCTACAATTCCGATAGCTTCACGACATTTCATCGCGGCCAACATGTCACAAGTTATCGGTCCCGTACGTGCCCCTCTCATGTATCAAATACCGATAGCTGGCGTTCTTCTCTAACATGTGACTGCTCTCCACAGACCAACCTAGCTTATTCGCGGGTATGGCACCATGTGTCCGCCTCCGCTCTTCATCCCACACTCTCCACGAAGCCCGGTGAAGTGCCAGCGTCTCTTGGGCGTCTAGCCTCGCGCATCGCTACAATTCTAATCGGCAAGAACAAGCCCATTTTCGACCCTTCGACGGACTGCGGCGACTACGTCGTCGTGACCAACTGTGCGGCACTATATCTCACCGGCCGCAAGAAGTGGCAGAAGACCTACTATAGACACAACACGCGGCCTGGTTCGCTGCAACAGGTCACAATGGATGTGTTGATGGATAAGCATGGTGGTGCTGAGGTGTTGCGTAAGGCTGTTAGTGGCATGCTTCCCAAAAACAGACTGCGTGATAAACGCCTGGCGAGGTTGAAGGCGTTTGATGGAGATGTGCATCCGTATGGCAAGAACCTGATCCGTTTTGGTGACAAGAAGGTCGGCGAGACGGGGTGGGAAAATATAGTCAAGGCTATTCGTGAAGCAGACCAGGGCCGGCTATGAGTTCCCGGCCAATGGCGGGCGAGATAGGGGTAGAAAGGAGAGGAAGGGGGAAAGGAAAGACTACGAACGTGTGGTTCGTGAGGGGCCAAAAACACATGGGAGTAAGCCTACAATGTGGCTACCCTTCAGCCTGTATTCATTATCTGTACAGTACCAACGATATATCTACTACGACAACTTATAACATGTATAACATAACATTAGAGCGTTTTGACTCGCTTCATTTCACATGCCCTGTCATTGCTGTGCCCATTTGTCATTCTAATACTATCATTTTATTATTAGTATACCGGTATGCAGTATTATTCCTTTTTGAGTAGTTAAGCGGAGATGTAGTCGTCTGATTTCACCACTATCTTCGTCACAAGTTCAATATCTGCAGCATCTCAGTCACTCATCGTCTTC
The DNA here is from genome assembly GCA_001856765.1 of Endoconidiophora polonica. Classification (NCBI taxonomy): domain Eukaryota; kingdom Fungi; phylum Ascomycota; class Sordariomycetes; order Microascales; family Ceratocystidaceae; genus Endoconidiophora; species Endoconidiophora polonica. The sequence continues at coordinate 50,398 of LXKZ01000089.1, read as the reverse complement.
CAACTCACTAGCGATAGCTAAAAGGCACAATGAATCCATCGAGGACTCGAGCTAGCTATGACAAGACTCAAAAATCAAGTTGAACCTACCAACATGCATATGTAGAGCGTGTGATTAAGGGACTGAACCAACGAGATGATACATTATCACTATACCGACGCTTCAGCTATACACATGGAGTTTGATTAAGGAGGATAAAAACACCAACTACAGACAGTACTGACACATATTTGGTATAGTTGACTATGAAATCAAAGTTGTATTGTAAAAAGAAAGAATATGGCTAGATATCTAGAAACTAGCGTAATCAAACGTGTTGAAAGCAGAGAACGCCGGCCGTCATGAAGCCCTAGTCGTGGGCGAGATCATTACAAAAAGAGGTTGAAGACTGCATCGTTTACTGGACAGTTAGGGGCTTGGTGCGGACAACCTCAACCTTGATGAGGCCGTTGGGGCCAGACTGAGGAGCATAGACTTCGGCATCGGCGCCGGTGTTCTTGAGGCCCTTGTGCCAGCTCAGGTCTATATAATGAGCGTGTTAGTATATGTTAAATGTAGGTTATGTGTAAAGGTGGATGCTTACCGATCTCAAAGTAGTGCTTGTTAGGCAGAGCGTAGAGGACGGTGTCGATCTCTTGAACAGCCTCCAAAATAGCCTCGGCCATCTTGTACATAGTAGCCTGAACGGAGGCAGAGTTGTCCTCAGCAAAGATTTTCATGGTGATGTTTCTAGCCTTATCGAAGGCGCTGTCGAACTTAGGAGCAGCAGCAATAACCTCGTCGTGGGTCTTGAAGTTCCAGACCCAAGAGGCATCAATATCGGTAGACAGGATACGGTCAAAGGTATCGCGCAGAGTGCGATACTCGTCATTGACGAAGCCGTGGAAGGCCGAGCCCGTGCTCTTCAGTACCAACAAGCCCTGCAGGCCGCTCTTGATAGAGATGGAATCGCGGGCAATGCGGGCCTCGACAACACGCACCTCGTTGCCATCGCGGTAGAACGAGTGCGGGTGAGGCTTGCCGTCGATCTCCATACGGGTCCAACGGTGGGTTATGATCTTGACATTGGCCACGTGGATATGGGCGTATTGTGTCAGGAAATGGGAGCCCAGAGTGCTGGCAAACAGCTCGGGGGGCGTGACGGGATGCTCCTTGGCCTTAATGTAAATGGTGTTCTTGATAGAGTCGGTAGCCACAATGACACTGTTGTCAGCAACTGTGTAGCTAGTCTCGATGTCACCCTCTAGAAGGCAGCAAACAGTAGTCTCAGTAACAGTGTGGATGCCCGTTTCTTGGTTGCGGTCGACCTTGTACAGGCGGACGTTGTCCTTTCCGTAGCTGGCAGAGGCAATGGCAGGCATCTTGGAGATTAGTAAAGGGTGTACAAAATGGGTGGGAAGAAGTGGCAACTGAAGACGCAAAGGATATTGCAGAATAGGTATGATGTGTTGTTGAAGATTAAGAGCAAAAAAGCTAAGGTATTGAATTTTGAAGAAGAAGTGTGAACGATATAGGCCAGGAGAATATGTACTAGAGAGGGGCGACTAATACGTTTATATATCGATCGAATGCGGCCTTCTAGAACGCACGCTACCAGCTTAGTTCCTGTCCATCCGTCGTTTTGGTGATAGCTATTGCCTAGCTTACAAGCTAGGCCTAGCAGTGGATCTATTTCTGCTATGCCCGATCATATTCGCCGACTAGCCGCGTCCATCCGATAGAAATGCGACAGGTTGCATTATGATTTCCACATAGTCCCAGGCGTCTTGTCACTTGGTCTACAGCGGAATGATACCATACACCTACATATCCTACGTACATACAAACATACTCTTTAGACACTAACTACGACTATCCTTGACGCTTTCCAAAACGACCAGAGGGCAGAACAAAAAAAACAGCCCATAACGGCCGGAACCCTCCAGATAGAGTTTGCGGCCCCCGATAATCAGAGCGGAAAAAAAACAAAGATAACAGGCTATAATCATGAAGTCAAACAGTTAATAGCTTCTGCTGATAAGTGACTACGTAAGCTCAGATTGCCCTGGGTTTGTGGATCTTCCAGGCGGTTTTAAACGTCCTGTCCACCTAAAAAAAAATACAACGGCCATCCTTGAAGCCCGGAGACCGCCGACGCCCTGCGAACAAAGTCGTCAGGGCGTTGCGCAACGTGCTTCTGGATGTGGGGTTTGATGTCTATCCTGCTAGGGGGTCTCAACCAAAGCACCAAGCCGGGGATTCTTGCCAGTCAGCTAGCCAGCCATTTGAGAGCTTTCGTTTCTTGTTTCTCTTGTCCTAGTCTCTAGGAATCGTACTTGAAAGCTTGGTTCCTAGCTGCCTAGTCTGGCTAAGGCACATTCCGACGGCCCTATTAGCGATGGCTTTCGCCGGCTTGCAAATATAGCAGGACGTGGCCTATCATACGACTCTAGCATGATGTTACCTGCTCAGAAAGTTCCATGTCTGCTTTTTTTCTGTCCGCTTCTACCTGCTGCAAAGTATCGCGATTTGCGATGCCTTTTCTATATGCCGACCGGGATGTGATATGATAAAGACATGTTTGCCCCTCCTTGTGCAAAAAAAGCGCATATTTCCTGTTTAGGGGTAGTCGTTTTAGGTGGCAGTGGCTCATCACACCTGTAAATATATCCCTATGATAGACCGCTATAATTTGGCAACAATGCCGTATTTTCATGAGCACTACTATATTTTAACATCAGAATGGCGACTAAGCCAGCTTCTAATTTCATTGACAGAAACTATTCTAAAGACAGAAATGGAGTTATGCTTATCTTTATTTATGAATTCTACTAACCGTAAGTTAAGTTTCAATATCTTTGGCGGTACGAGTGGTATTATGTTTGAACTACTAAATCTTAAGTTGGAGCCTTATGTAATGACTAGTGGAATCAGAGTTGGTTATTCTAGCACGTCCACTAGTAGGGTTATCAGTATAGGGTTATGATATCATGGTTTCTTCCCTATCAAAAACAAAAATGCATAAAGGCTCCACTCGACGTTTAGTACGACAGCGGAAGGTTAGACGTTCCGCCATTGCGGGACAGTCTTAAACAAATTGTGACAAAGAAAGCGTCGAGCGTCGAGGTTCCGCTGTTCAGACACAATGACTTCCGGGGAATATATGGTTGAGGTCCCATCTTTCATAGGCTAGGAGAAACTAAATAAGATCAGTGATCATATTGGTTTAAGCTGCAGTTTCTAATCGAGAATATCGGACGCTGTCTTCCCTGTATCATGTAGAAGTCTATAGCTAGCTAGTCCTCCGATATACAAGGGCAGAAGTAACGTCGGTGGAAAGTCCCGCTTCATTATAGACTACAAAACAACATTCGAATTATATGTACATTTGATGATAGGCGTAGGTCTTTGTTACTTCCACAAACCCTACTACAAACCCTATAAAATAACTGTCTAGACAGCCTACTCAGGCTGGGAATCCCTGCAGCACCGCTAATCTAGCAGCAATTACAGTTAACAGTAGTACTTGAACAAGACCGTTCACACTGACTTGCTACTACACGTTGACACCTCATCGCTCAGCCTTCCCGCATTAATTGCTTGATCTGCGACCTGGACTTCTGGCACGTTCATCACAGCCTCGACTTTGATAGAATTCTTGACTTAAGCTCCAAGATCGGCTTTCTTGCTGCTAGCCACTGTTTATGCCCTAGCGGCGCCTCATCTCATTTACCGCCAGCTTCGACTCATTGTTCTGCATTTTTTTTTTCGTTCGCTCACATTAATGACATCCACGACCAAAACGCCGACCCATCCTCTATAGATTGAAAATATAGAAACGCCACCAGCTGCCCGCCATCCTTCCTTGCAGCGTCCCCTCCATCATCCGATCCGATACGACCCCCCCGCCCCTCCAAAACATACAGATCTTCACTCTTACGAATAGCATCTCACGCATTGTTGCCACAACTGCTTTCCCCCTCTGCCTGCTCATTATCTATTTCTCATCTATTGCACCAATTTTTGCTGTCCGCGCCGTGATCCCTTCTGAGACAAATATAGCGACGTCGGCGACCAACAATTCATTATCTCCATCGGCCAGGAACCTGCACCCGGAATGCTATCAAAATAGACGCCTGCTTATCCATGCTGCGCGACCTCTTCCCTCAACCCCCGATCTTGACCACGACCTCTTATGATTGCCGCTCGGGCTGTGTCCCGGTTGGTGGACTGAGCAAGCCCGCCTAGCCCAGTACTTCCAGCTCATCGAAGGTTCTTTTTTGTTGTCCTGTTTTCTTCCCATCTCTTTCACCTCATAGGATAAGGCCGTTGTGCGAATAGCAGCTCCATAGACACGAAAAAAGGACGCCCTCTGTACGATACATGACTAGCTAAACCACTCTTAGCACACACCACAATCTCTTCACTATGTTGGGCGCATCATCCGCTACGCCAACCCAAAGGGCGTTTCCTCCAATTACCCAATCATCGCCACAACAGGGCCAATCTCCATCCAGCATTATCTTACCATCTAGACCGAGTTTGGATGGCAGTATCCATACCACTGCCAGCGTCAGCTCTAGCAATGGCCCACATCATGGAAGTAGTCTCGGTTCAGTCCGCCAAATAGCCACGTCTGCCTCGACATATACCCAACAACGAAATGGCAGCAATGCTGGCCCAGGAAGCTACAGCTCTGATTTCCGTAGTCAGATGCTGACCGGCTCAGCTCGCGCACCTTCACGAATGGATACCTTTGGCCGGAGTGGGACTGTTTCCGCGGGCGGCACCGGAGATGATGAAGATGGAACCGCCACAGAACAACGCATAGTGACATTGAAAGAGTCTATAAATCGAGAAATGAAGATTAGAGAGGGTAGTGAGAATATGCTCGAAGCTTTAAATACTAAAAAAGCAAAGCAGACAAAAGAACAGCGAGCCCGGGTTGAACAGGAACTCACCTCCTCCACTAACCGCATTCAAGATCTACGACGACAACTTGAAAGTGCACAAAAGTCACGGGGCTCGCCAAGTACACCTACTAGATCTCGCAATGATAATCTTCAGCCATCGTCTGGATTTCGTTCTCCGCGAAGCACTTCTCGAAGCATGGCCGGAGGAGACTCCGATGTTGAAGATATGGCCGAGTCTCCATCTGTGACACTATCAGACCTGATTCAGGCATTAGAGGTCGAAGGCATGTCACCAGAATACTATGTTAGCCGTTCTAATGGCCTTGTCGATCTCTTCAAACGCCATCCCACCCTCAAGTACGATCTAGTTTGGCATGTCTTCGGCAGAAGGTTACAGATCATGTTGCTAAGTGATAGCCGTGAGGTTGTGGCCTCAGCTTACCGCATGGCTCGATATGCGCTGTACGATATCGGATCTTTGCGCAAAATCAGACACCTCAATATCGACTTTCTCATAGTGACCTCTTTACTTAAAGATCGCAAGGCAGATGTTGAGCGCGAACAGGCTCTCAAGCTTGTTAGAGCATTCCTAGATATCAAGGATGGTGTAAAGCAGATCTCGCGTGCCGTAGTACGAATCATCGCCTCTATCGCTGAGAATATCGACGAGACAAGGGGAGGCGGGAACCAACAGGCAGAAACAACCGCTGATCGCGAAGATCGGCTACGCCCTATCTGTATCGAGACTCTTGCAGAGATATTGTTACGAGATCCGCAGCTTTTGGTAGCATCAGGCGGCTTGGCTCCCTTGACAGATGCATTAACGGAAGGTTCATACAAAGCACCGGCTAGCTTAACAGCAGTGTTTTTGTATCTGCTAGATTCCCCTCAGAGAAGACGGTTCTTGCGTCCCGGTTACGGCCTTGATGTTCTGTTTAGTCCATTCACTGATCTGCTCAATGACAGTGAAGCACTACTCAAACAGAATGCTAAGGCGATTACCCTAGCAATGCGCTCATGGCCTGGCATCATGTCACTAGCCATGTACAACTTCCGGACGCTTCGCTCTTTACTTGATAGTTTAATCTCTCCCTACCCAACTGTTGTCGACACCATCATTGATCTTATATATACACTGCTTCGCATCAAATCCCCAGGATGGGCACAATCGTTCCTTGCAGGGCGTAGATTGACAACATACGGCCGAGTCACAACTCTCAAATCAGACGATGCTACTAAAATCCCATCCGACGAAGACGGTAGCGAACACAGCTTTGTAGACCACTATACTGCGTTAATATTGGCAGTTCTCATCAGAGCTGGCTTGCTGTCAAGATTGCTCAAGATCACTCAATCCAATGAGAACCCAGTGTTGACTCGCAAAACAACTCTTCTGATAGGAGAGGTACTCAAGCTTGCTAGTCGCTTATTGCCCACTTCGTGGAGTGCCGAGGTCCAACTGTTACCAGAACTTTTTGCAAATGCAGTGAATTTTGAGGAAGCCTCTCGGCACCAAGCCTCCGGAATCGTGTATCAAATAAGCAGTGTCAGTCGAACACTATATCGGACTACGGGTACCTCTGCCCATGGACTTTCATCAGATTTTTCCGAGGGTCCCGATCCAGTCAAGAGTGTCTCTGTCGTGAACCTAGATGATGGAAGCTTCCGACAAATGCAAATTGATAGTAACGTCCTCAATAGTTCCAACTATACTAAGTGGAAATGGGATATAATCCTCAAGATTGTCGAGGGTCCACTACATGTAGGCAAGCGTGTAGATGAAGCATTTAAGACGTCTAAGTTCCTCAAGCGGATCATGAGCTTCTACCGGCCTTTCAAAGAGCGGTTCTCGAAAATCAAGAATATCCGCAATACTCAGAAATACGTGAAAGTTGGGTGCGCTCTCATGCACGCTCTACTTCAATCCCCAGAAGGTCGGAAGATGCTGAGTGAACAGAAGCTTCTTCGACAGCTGGCTGAGTGCTTGGCTGAATGTGACCCGGTAAGTTTATATACTAAACATGACTATTAACCTATACACAAACTGATACTTCTGTTTTAGACAAGTGGCACAACTAGCAGTTCTCCCCCCATGTTTTCTAAGGAAAGCCTGGCAGATACGCTCTGTGGCGGCTACTTCCCTATGCTTGGAACGCTTAGTGGCGATGCTCGTGGTCTTCGCTTTATGGAACGCTTCCATATGTTCACTATGATCTATCATATCATCGACCACCATCAGAGACCTGATATAATCAAATTTCTCCTCACCAATTTTGACTACAGTATCCCTGGCCATCCTCGCGTCATCCTCTCAAAAGCCTTAACTGGAGGTACAAAGGAAATTAGAATTCACGCTAGTAATGTTCTACGAAAATATGCCGTTCACCCGTCGTCTTATAACCCATCGGCAAATTCTCTTGGCGACTCCAAATGGGCTATCGAGCTTCTAGTAACGCAACTGTACGATGTTGAACTAGAGGTATGCGCTACTGCTGTCAAGATTCTTGAAAAGGCTTGCAGTAGAAAATCATATTTGGAGTACATCGTGTATTGTAAACCATCACTAGATCATCTAGGTGAGATCGGCGCGCCTTTACTTCTGAGATTTTTGTCTACTTCTAGTGGCTACCAGTATCTGAATGGTCTGGACTACATTAGCAATGAAATGGACGACTGGTTCCTTGGTCGCAATGATTCTTACGTCGGACTGATAGAAGCTAGTCTTGCGCGTGCGTTCCTTGAGCCTTCTGAAGAACAACAAGCCCGAGCTCCTCAGTTTTATGAGACAGAGCCGGATAGTGACCTATCTGAAATACATGTCCCACCTCACTTTTACCGCGAGCTGACTCGCACTAGCGAAGGCTGCAAGCTTTTGCGCGACAAGGGACATTTCGATGAGTTTGTTGCCAATATTCGAGAGTTCGGCATGCATTCCGATGATGCCGAGTTACTTGTCAAAGTCAAGGGCTGCATGTGGGCTGTTGGCAATGTTGGGTCCATGGAACTTGGCGCTCCATTCTTAGAGTCTTGCGATGTTGTTGAGCTCATTGTTCAGATTGCTCAAGAGCACGATATCATGAGTCTACGTGGAACAGCCTTCTTCGTCTTAGGACTCATATCGCGATCTTTGCATGGCCTTGAGATACTTTCGGAATGTGGCTGGGATTCAGCCACAACCATTACCGGTACCTCAAACGGATTCTGTATCCCTAAGGACCTAGGAAAGTTCTTTTCAATGAGACCCTGGGCAGCTGAACGTATTGCACACATCGATCTCCCGACCAGCCAGAGAACAATGCACCACCCACCTCCAGTTATGCCTCCTATCACTCCATTTGATGACGAGATTCCAGTTCCCACGACACCGGAAGAAATTGAGGAACGCGCTGTTCAATTAGTTGTCGAACTAAGCAATACTGTATTGTTCAAGCGTGCTATGAATAATCTAATGCAGCTCAGACAGCAGCACCCCAGCAGCTTTGTCTCCGTCATGCTGTATAAGAAGATACACACACTGATGGAATATAGCCACTATCGCTTTCCTATCCGCAAAATGGTCATCGAACTGTTCCCGCCTAGTGTAGTCAAAATTGTGATTCTTGAGAACGCTGATGACGACGAAAGCGATACCCCAGACGAAGACGATCGTGAAATACAGACCCAGACCTTTGTGTCGCCTCCGCCCCGCAAGGAATCTCCTGCTAAACGCCAACATCGCAAGGGAAGTGCAGCGGCGCTGGTTAGTGACGGCCTCGAGGAGCCGATCGAGGAAGAAGAGACGACATCGACTTTACCGACCACCACGAATAACTCCATTAAGAAAGAGCGTGTTCGGAGTGTTTCAGATCCATCATATCGACTGAACGCTTTGCGGTCTGTACGACGCTGAACCTTTTCCTTGATATCTGTTCTCTTCGGCTACCTTGTTATATATATTTTCCCTTCATTCATAGCCATACTTACTACCAACGTTGTAATGTTGGATCTCTTATCACCTGGTTATCTCATCATTTTTCTTCAAAATATGATCTCTCTTACTTTCAATTAAACTCGGCGAGGTTGCCGTTATGTTAAGGTTCCATGGGTCTATGTAATACTTTTTCTTATTTCTTTTCGTTCAGCATATTCTTTCACTATTTATACTGATTGCTACATAGGGAACCGGAGTTGGTAGGAATGTATGCAACGATCGGAAAAGCTAAGGAGTTCTCATTTGTGTTATTATTTCCCGTTCTCTTTTTTCCTATTCTTGTGCAAGCCTTGTGTCACTTGCGAAGGCGGCAATATTTGCCTTCGCTTTATGAAGAGCTATGTACATACTATGTCTACATGAATATGCCAAATTCATTGATGTGGTTCTGTATTCCCACTATGTCCCCATGAACTCATTAAAGATACGCTACTCATCATGTACTTTACTATGCAGCGCCGTTTTCACTATGCACCATCCAGCTGGGATTCCAGTATTCCCATGGCTCGCATTGCTTGTCAATCCATAACATGCCATCACTAAGTAGATCCTCCACTGCTGTTTGTGCTCGGGCCAATGGCCAGCCTAGATTCACCATCAGGAGCTCTACAGTTACATATCCCTCAATCTGCGAGGCTTCCATGACAGCGCTTTGGTCGATATTGAGTTCTCGTGGCACTGAGCGAATATACTGCTTGCGGCCGACCTTGATCACACTATAAGACGAGCCAAGTGGTTTGAGTGTCTCAACAGCTCGAAGAACATCATCGTCTGTGACCTCCGTAGCGCCCTCCATGCTTGTCGACATGATGCGATCCCGCACTTCCTTGAGTCCAATGAGTCCACCATTCTCCCCCCTTGTCGCGCCGCATACTTCAACGACCTTGACTGCCAACTCAAAGTAGAAATCGTTGACTGATCTGCCGAGCAGTTGCGACCACAGGGACCCCGAGGCACCGTTGGAGGCGGAAGATGATGATGAGCTAGCTAGAGGATCGACGCCGATGGCGGCGCACATGCGCGCAAATTCGGCGCGGAAGGAGGGGTTGGAGCGGATGTCCTTGCCGTGGGTCTGCGCGAACTGTTGTAGGAGGCTTCGGAATACAGAAACTTGGGTCTCCAATGCCTGGGTGTTTGCGTTGCGTAGATTGGAGCCGTGGGAGGCAAATTGGGCAGAGGTTAGTCGGCTGCGGTCGAATGCGCCAATACCAACACCTTTATGCGACATTGTACGTTTGTTTTGTGCGAAGCGTGTTATAAGAAAGTCGAAGTTAGTCTAGAGTTGATTAAGCTTTGTTTCTAGCCTGATGAAGATTATTGAAAATTGAGATATTATGTTAATTGATGTAGTCTGTCAAGAATGCGCGGGGGAGGGGGCAATCTGATAAAGCTTGTGAAGCTTTATTAACAATATGCGCCTTTCGACAGCTTGTCGTCATTTGTGGAGTCTGTCTAAGAATCCAAGAATCAGCCAATGTCAAGACCATTATCATTTGGCAGTGGCTGATATACCCGTGTCTACTTGTGGCGCTAGCCGGCACCCACAAAAAGGGCAGCGTGCCCTGATGGAAAATATCACGAAAAAAAATATCTTCCAGGTGGCCCACTAAAGCGGGTGTCATTCAAATCTTGATTTCAATGGGTCAAAGCCCGAAAAACACACAATCGCTCGCAATTTAGGGGAATTAGAAGAACTGAGGGAGCACTAGTCAACCAATTAGACTATTCAAACGCCAGAGAAAGAGGAGCCACACTCAACGCCCCTCCATTTTGTGCCTCTTACCATCTCAAGAATTTTCGACCCTTCACTTAACCTGCCTCCGCCTCTATTCCCAATTTTTTCCCTTCCACGTCACGAAGTGAAAAAGTCGCACATCACAGCAAACATGTCGTCTACGCAGCGCGTGCAAACCTTCGGCAAGAAGAAGACCGGTATGTCGCTGTGATGTCCATCTCGGACTTTTTGTTGATATTGGAGACCTTGACGATCTCTTGGTAACATCTAATGGCTAACTTCTGCAATCTTGAACAGCTACCGCGGTGGCCCAGTGCACTGGTACATAACCCCCCCTCCCTAAGTGTATCTCGTATTCTCCTAGGACCAACGACTCGATTCAAAGACGAAACCTCTCTCCCAAATTCAACGAAAACGACGACAGAACCACGATGACGAACTGAATAGAAATGAGAAATTGCTTAATGGAGTGCCATAAAACAAACATCAACATATCATTGAATAATGAGACTGACGAGATATTGCTGTACAGCCGGCCAGGGTCTGATCAAGGTCAACGGCAAGCCCCTCCACCTGATCCAGCCCGAGATCCTCCGCTACAAGGTACGAACGAATCTATCATAACCAGCACACATCATTACCTTTTGAGAATCAATGGACAGCCACGGGCAAACCGACTTTTGGTTTGAAATAACCACACTCTTGCACCACAAAAGGAGAACTCAAAGAAAGTAGAAGAGACACGACTAGTCTAGACCCCTCAACACTTCCCATTGACGGTTGTTGATTCAGAGATTCTCAATGGGTGATGAGTGTGACAGAACGCCAGGACGAAGAAAGTGGTAGGCTGACTTGATGTGAATTTATAGGTTTACGAGCCCCTCCTGGTTATCGGTGCCGACAAGTTCGCCGATGTCGATATCCGTGTTCGCGTCGTCGGTGGTGGTCACGTCTCTCAAGTCTACGCTGTCCGCCAGGCCATTGCCAAGGCTCTGGTTTCGTGGTACCAGAAGTACGTTGATGAGCACAGCAAGAACACCTTGAAGGCTGCTGTAAGTAAACAATCTGAAACTTAGAATTTCCCCTCGTTTCTTCGCTCGCAGACGATAATTGTACTTGAAAAATTCTAATCTGTTCTGTTTCTTGTCATGTAGCTTGTCCAGTTCGACCGCACCCTGCTGGTCGCCGACAACCGCCGCTGCGAGCCCAAGAAGTTCGGTGGTCCCGGTGCCCGTGCCCGTTACCAGAAGTCTTACCGTTAAACAACTCTCAGGAGGCCCGGGGCTGGGTCGCTCAAAGGCGTTGGGGAAGGAAAATTGTATTTGTCGTTTCTTTTGTTACATCATGGTCAAGGAATTCGGTTTTCTTCCTCTCTCAACTGCCTTTTCTTCCATTTTCTTCCTTTTCTCTCTGATGACTTCTTCTTTATCTCTCTCTCTCTCCCACTCATAAGCACACACACATTTCCTCATACTATGCACTCTCATCGTCTGGCAACAAAATTTGGAGGGAAAGGGCCCTTCAATACGTCAATTTTTTCTTACTCGAATCAACGCCCAAGAAAGGAGCCAAAAGATGCTTTCATTTTTTTCTCCGTCCTACTGAAAGAGCATGCACCCTCCTTCATGAAACTAGCAATGTCATGCTTGAAGCTTATATCAGCTTTTATAGTCCCTTCCGTCTGATGATTTCATGAAATACCCTTCTTTTACTTGCCACTTGGGGGAATGCTTCTGTTCTAGTCTTTACCTGGCATTTTTTTCTTGTAGGCCTAGCAGATATAAGCGGATATTACCGGTATCATGAACGAGGTCGTGTAGGGTTGTCAAGCATTATTTTTTCTACTCTTTTGGGTGGCATATTCCTTATGCTCGAAACAAAAATACCAGCGGACGGAGTTAGGAGAGTGTGTTGAATTGAAATTAGAGGTTGAGAATTAAAGAAGGACAGCGTTGAAGGGAGATTAGGGCCAGAAGGGAAGAATGATGTGTTGTTTACGGAGGTGGTAGTTGTTTGATGCTAATAGTACATAAAAACTAGTAGCATATGAAATAAAAACAGCGGAGGAATAAAAACTTCAAAGCAAAGAAAGACTTGGCATTTGAATTAGCCGATACCACATAATACAGGATACAGAAATGATCTCATGTTACATCATATCGTTAAGTAGCAAGAAATGTGTTTCACGGTCACGAAGATGCGTCGCAATAGAAAGAGCATGGAAACGAAGTAGAGACCTATTAATTTATATATATATATATATTACACGCTTCAGAATAAGAAGAACCTGGCAAGCGAATATACATATTTAGAGCTCGTATTTGCTGATCATAAACATCGTGATCACGATGATAAGGAAGATATGTGATATGCTAAAAAAGAGATGAAGAAAAGTACTAATATAAGTCAAAGTAACAAAAAAAAGAAGAGGTATCGTTTGCAGTATCAAAATGGTGATACTAGGAAGCAAACGAGCGTACCTGATGAAGATAAAACCCCCAAAAAGGAACAAGGAAGGCCATCCTGAACAAAAAGAAGACATAAAAAATAAAAATAAACAAAAAGCTTGCCTATGCGCGATAATATGAAAAGACAGCCGTATCGGAGTTTCCTATTTACCACCGTCCTTTATTTTACAGCTCAAGCATGGTGCACCGCGGCCGCTCAACATGAGCCCACCGTTCTTTATCCTTTCTATCATAATAAGACGCAGTCATATTCCAACGGCCAGTGCATATTTCAGTCTCGCTACTAGCTTCTATATCACGAGCAGCCAAGACCTCGCCCATGCCGATCAAGCCGCCCATGGCATCCGTAGCCCCACGGTCCGGCAGCAAATGATAGTCAATCTTGCTCTGCAGGTCACCCATGAAGCCGCCCAGGCCGATCTTCTCGGCCAGCCGACCACGCTCGTCAACAACGTGGGCGTAGAAACGCGGAAAGCGTCGGGCGTTTTCTAGACGCAGTTGAGCGAGACGCCGGGCTTCGCCAAGGTTGGATGCAGCGCGGCATTCGACAGACTCGCCGTCGCCGTCGCTGCCTTCAGTGCTGACAGGCGTGGCGAGACCGGCTATCGGGCTGTGTAGACCGCTGGTGTGCTGCATCTTGGGGCTCTTCGTTGACGTCGGCGTTTCGGGTGGAGACGTTGCTGAGCGGCCGCTTGTGATTTGTTGTTGTTGTTGTGGTCGTTGGCTGCCTGCCGCACAGAGACGGAACCGGTCACTTGGCGTATCGATGCGTTCGTAGACGCGACAGAGGGCCTGGAAGACTCCTTCGGGATCGGCGGGAACACGCATACGGCGCAAGGCGGGAAACCCGCCCGCAGCAATACTGCGCGCCAGAATCGTGTCACTCGGGGCAGCACGAGTGGGGTCAGCTGGCGTTGTGATGTCCCAATGCAAAAAACGCAAAGACGTCGATGCGGCATACGGCATCAGGCAGAACATGTCATCGGCGGGCATGACGGGCGCCGCCGCCTGCACAAAAACCAGCGTCTCAAGGGCCTTGAAGGTTGCAAGCACACGACAGAGCGGCGCTAACGAGTCAATGTTCACGTGACGCAGTTCTAGACGCTTCACAGTGCGGCTCTCCGGCCGCGAAGCAAACGCAGCCACACCGCGGCCGGAGATGCCGTTCAGCCTCGTCAACGACAGTGTCTGCAGCGCCGGCAGAGCGAGCAGAGCGTCGTCTTTGAAGGCGGTATAGGACAGATTAGCCAGGAACAAGTGCTGCAGGCGCGGCAGCTGTGCTACAGCCTGCGCCACAATGTTGTCGGAGGTCAGCGTCCCGCCGGGTAGCGCGTGGATATTGAGCGTGGTCAAGTGTGTCCATCCGGCGTGCAAATCCAACCATGCACTGCTCTGCACGGTATTCAAGTCTGTTGGGGCGATATTCAATGGCGTTAGTCGGCTGCGCAGCTGCGATCCGCGCGAGCTCGTCGGCCGGCCGCTACTGCTGCTGCTGCCGGTCTGGTTTGGTGGCGTGCGCTGACTCATCGGCTCCAAGATCCAGTCCATGTGCTTCAGTTTCGGCCGTGACGATAGCGCGTGAAATAATCTACTGAACGAATGGTCGTAGGCTGGGTAAAGGCCGGCCAGGCGCTCGAAGTTGGGGCACAACATGATGACCGATGCAATGGTGTCGAAGTAGCGCTCTTTATGCAAATTCGGCGTCAAAACTGGCACGCGCAGTGATTTTACTGTCACGGCTATCAGTTGCGATGCGCGCAACGTTCGCCGCAGTAGCGCTAGACGCGGAAACTCAAACATCTTGTACCGCTTCTTCATGGCCGGCGCATCTTTGCCAACGATAAGGATATCTTCGTATCTAGGGTTTAAGTTAGGGTCAGCCACTTGCAGTTTATATTTGATTACATACATGATCCAGCATGTTAGTCGGCCAATAGGAAGGGGTTTTTTTTCCCTCTTCTTTCGGTTTTTCTGTCTAGACCAGTTACTTACAATGATGTGCGCGCAAACTTTGACCATTTCCGCGAAGTCAGCGCAACGGCGCAGAGATCTCGTGTCCAGCATGACGAGCATGAGTCGCTACCAGGTTTTAGATGCAGTTTCTTGAGCTCGTCCAAGATGAGTTCGAGGACCTCACCGGGCATCAGCGCAAACTGTTCGCCAGGGCCAAACTGCCGGGGTGCCTGAGGCGTAAAGTCTAGCAGGGGTTGTTGTTGTTGCTGTTGTGGGCGTCTGTTACTACTATTGCTGCTGCTGCTCATGGGTCGCGGGATTCCGCTAGATGCTAAAGGCGATGTGGGCGGTGACGAGAGAATCGAGTCGAAGCTAGCGTTATTGTTGGCGCTGCCCCATGATGGTGTACGGTCACGGCCCATGAGTGACGTGCTGTATTGCTGGGCGAGAGCTGTCTGCTGACGCCCCGGCAGACGCTGTGGAATATGCTGTTGCGGTTGCTGGGGCCCTGAGGAGCCGCTACCATTAGAGCGCGATGTCGACGATGCCGGTGTGGTAGAGATGCGCCGTGGCCTGGCCAGCACGACAGGTGGCTTTGCACCGGCATATTGCTGCTGGTGAAGAGGGCGGAACTGCTTGTGAGGCAGCATTGGTGCCGCGGCAGACGGTGGTGATGGGAAGTTTTGGTTGATACGGGTGGCCATAATGATGTCGTCGTCAGGCGTAGCGTCGATGTCGGCGATGAAGTTGGGTGTTGAGGCACTGGAAGTCAGTGAGAAGTTTGTGAACGACGACAAGGCTGGTGGTGCGGTTGCCTGCTGCGGCTTTGGTGGCACTATGGGCGGCAATGGAGGGGCAACGATTGGCACAGGCGGCACGATTTGCTGGTCCAGTTGCTGTTGCGGGTCGTCGACGAGACTAGGCTTAGACTTGCGCTTCTTGAGCACGTTCTTCTTAGGCGGCGAAGCGTAGGTTGACCGCGAGAACAGTGAAGCCACGACAGAACGAGGACGGCGCGGCGGCGTTAATGTGAGGTCTGGCGCAGATACTGACGAAGCTCGCGTGGACACCGACGATGCTGAGGCAGAGTCCAAAGACGAGAGCGATGGTGAAGAAGACGGTGAGTCAAAGGACGCAATTGCCGGTAGCTGTGGAGGTGTAGATGAATATGAAGGACCAGAAGAGGCCGCCGTTGGTGCCGTGGCAGGCGACGTGCCAAAGATATGGTGATATGCGGGATCGACGGCTGCCATGGCTAAAAACAAAATAGACAGGCCAGGCCTAGAAGCAATACTTTTATCGTTTTATTTTGGTTCTCCAGACCCTGAGGCCAAAGACCAGGCTTGGATGAATAGCGTCTAGGGTTCTATTCTGACCGTACTCTATATTGTCCGTTCGAACAAGCCGGGCGCTCACTCTTCAAAGAGTTGAGCTGGTGGCTTGGTCGTATTTGGTGCTTTTTCCGGGGTATTACGCTTAGATTTCGTGACCAAGAAACGGATGCTTGGATATCCAAGAAGATATACAAGAAGAGACAACAGGATGGGGGTTGTTTGCCGAGAGTCTAAGCAGCGAGATCTGAGAGGCAACGGCGGAAATTGCTGGTGACTGACAATTTTGAGGGAGACTGGAAGATGAAGCAAAGAAAGGAAGTTCCGAAGTCAAGATCAGTCATAAGAGAGGTAACAGAAGGAAAGGAGAATAGAGAAGTAATAATGATAATAATATAAAGAAAGAAAGAAAAACCTTTGTTGATCAAATCTATAAGTGCAGTGAGACTATTTTTGTTAGCTTCCAGAGATCAAAGTCTATTTATTTATTTTATTTATAAATTGATTGAATACTACTTAGGACAGGCAAGATTCTCTATCTGACAGGCAGACAAAAATAGACGAATTAAAGCATCAAAATAAACCACCAAGCACAGTGAAACCAGGCAGTGAAGTGACAGAAATAAAAAAAGGGCAGAAAATAGGAAAATAGGAACAGAAAGACAAAAGTCTAGATTCACAATAATCAACCGAGTCTCCGAGAAAACATTCATCATTACTGTCCCACACATTCGATTTCAGCACCAAAAGAGCTTATCTAGATTCCGGGACACGCTGAAATGTCAAACACCTTTGGGCTGAATGGACGGCTAGCGTAGCGCCTATCCAGGAGATATAGCGCCCTTGAAGGCCCGTGAGAAGGCCTGAGAAAAGGCAAAGTGGTAGGCCAGTCAACATCTATGTTTTCCCCGCTGTCCGTACAACTTGCCACAGAAGAGTACATATTTGCTGATAGTATTTGACTACTGGAATGAAGAACGAACGCCCCCCCCCCCACCCTTTAGAGAACTTGCTTGTTGATTCTATCCCCTAGAGGTACTATTTCCTGACTAGTTTAGCGCCAATGGGGGGGAAGCAGCGCCTTATTTTGTCCTTTCTTTCTAGCCTTCAAAGACGGGTTACTTGTTTAGTTCACAGCAATATTGATGAAGTAACGCCAAGTTGAAGCTGACTGGCTGGTTCTGTGCCCGATATAGGCGGTTCTTCTATTTTCGTTCCCCGCGAGAGAAAACAAGACGATATCTGCTGACCTCTCGGAAGGTTTCTTAGTCGAACATGTTATCTGTCTATTATTCTGCCTCACAAGTCTAATAACAACATCAAAAAGAGAAGAAAAGATCTCGAATATCTCGCTCCTCTAAATCAATTTCCCACCTGGTTCGTTCATCCTCTCCTCACCAACAAGGGCTCGCTTCTTCATATCCAGCAAGACTACTTCTAGTTTCTAAGCACTTACCAACTAAGCTAGCCTAGGACCGACGATCTCTTGCTACATTGTATTCTCGTGCTTTCTGTCAAGCAGAAAATCATCTGCTGCCAACTTATAGCATGTACCAAACAATAAGAGGACTAGTGTCTTTCTCACTTCTCTCTACCCTAGCCAGTGGGGCATGCCTCTCGGGGTCCTTTTCTTGCTTTCTCTTCCCGTTCTTCTACTCTCGTGTTGAGGAGAGAAATCTTAGTTCTGCTGGTCGGTCTATCAGACGAACACGTACAGCTAATTCCATCAAGCCTATGAAAGACAGAACAGGACGCCACGTCCAAGTCCAAATCTAAATATTGCTGATCTACAATTCCAAGAAGTGGCAGTGACAGAATCCCCAAGGGACGGACACGAGGTCTCAGCCAACCTTCCATGGTCTCTCAGATCATAAGAAACCAAAAATTAGAAAATAAAAATAATTAAAAAAGCAAGCTGTAATCACAGTTACATTTGTAGTTACAATCACAGCGCTTTGTAGCCAGGCAAACAAGCAAATAAAAAGTGTGAAATCCGCCAGCAAACGTCAACAATATATGAAGACGAGCGTTTATATGGTTAACAGAGCCAACGGCTGAAAGCAGTTCCTTCCATCCAGTGTCTTGAAAAAGAACCCAAAGCCGCCCGCCGTCAAAACGTACTTAGTACTACTAGTTTAGTTTGTACTAGTATAGAAAGACTTGGACCATCTTACTATGTAGTAATATAGCAAAGGCAAGGATGTTCGGAAACATGTCCAAAAACGAGCATCGGAGGAGCTTTTCAGGTGAACCATTAGCGCGATAAAAGAAGAGAGAGAAAAAGCAAGCCAAGGCCCCTCCCCTTTAGCTGTATAGGACAGGGTCTTATCTATAAGCTACATAGTTTGTAGTACATTCATCAATAATCACGATATAGAACACAGTAAATAGCAAATAAGGAAAGGATTTTGTTCAGCTACTTGTATTCAAAAAGAAACTGTTTCCGTATAATATCTATGTTATATATATAAAGATGGGACATACACTAGAATCAGTGAAAAACTGTTTGCTCATGATTCGTCATTCTAAATCGTCGATTTGCGACCTTACTCGGGAAGGGGGGGGGAAGAAAGAAAAAAGAAAGAAACTCCGTGACATGTATATGTGAATAATGCAATAACACGATGATTTTGATATTGTTCAGCCAGCCTCAGCTCAGTACAGAGTTTTTCCAGGCTACGCCAGGCTGAACAAGAAAATAAATACAAGAGGCTTGTTGATCTTTATCTCCAAAGAGGCAGAGAGATTCTCTAATAAAGGAATAATAAAGGAAAAAAATTAAAGGAATTTTTTAATCAAATAAAAGCCCCAAAGCGCCTGTTAAGCCATGACGAAACAGCCGGTCTAAAGTTCCGAGAAAGTACAAAAGGTTAGTAAAGAGATTTTCTTTTTCTTTTTTAGGGGTTTAGCACGTGCAACAATGACTTGTAGAAACAGAAGAGAGGCACAAGATGAGCAACATGATTTTCGCCCATATCAAGAAGCTGGAGGTCCCTAGACTATAAAACTCAACAGACTAGGTCTCTCCTGGTCCTTCCAAGTAAAGACGCAGATTGACTAAGTGCTGCTCTTGTTTAAAAGAAGAAAAAGGTAGCCCCTGGAAGAACAAGAGCCATATTCACGTTTTAAAAAGAAGGAAATCTGCATAATGAGTAAGCGTTTTCACTTGGATCTCGCTCACTATGGCAGCAGAAGAAGAAAAAATAGTCCGTCTAGCACATTCAAGATTCAGAAGATTCTCGTTCTCTAACAAACACAGTAGGAGCATTATGTTCTTCTTTTACTGTACTGTCCGTTCTTCGGAACTAGGGCTAGCAGAGAACAAGGGCGCAAGGAAATGAGATTGAGGCACATACAAGGGGGGAGGGGGGACACAGTAAGTTCCAGAGCAGTCATTTTAGTCAAATCAGTTAATTAGGCAGTCAAATACTTATTCAGACTGCTCTAATCCTTGAAAAGTATCTTAGTCGATGACAGCAAGATACTATCCCGACTCCAAACCCATGAACCTTAACACTGGGCTGTGTTGTTGATTGCTCTGGCAATCACCATCCAAGATTGTATGCAACTCTAGACCTTGCTATTGATTGGCAACGATCGGACAAGCGGCAGAAACAGCAGTTAATGATGCCATTTCTGGGCAGATCAAACCACTCGAGGCTAGCTAGCTAGTTACTTAGTTGGCTGGCTGGCTGGACAACCCACAAAGGCCGTGATGGAGGGCACCATCTTGTCTATAGGAGACGACTTGCAAGCCTGGTTCGGAGCACTTGAGTAGCCTGGCTGACTCAAAAATTGGGCTGACTTGATATAGACTGAAACAGTCTTACTCAGTGCCCGAGTAGCACAGACCGCAGACTCAGCTGTACCTAGCACTGACTGATGGGAGTTCTATGTGAAATGATAGCAGCTGGAGCTCGGAGAATTATGTCTATCTGTCTGTCTCTTTGCATCGAACACCAGAGACAGACAGAGAGGACAGGATAGATGCTGTAGCACGCAAACAGGCTTCATGCAGCAACAGAAGCAGCAACTCGTTTGACTCGAACGACGATCAACACGACACGACTTTTGTTGATCTTCTCTGCCCCCTTCCTTTCTTCCGATCTAGACAGGTAAAGAGGAGTATGGAGAAAGAACAAACGCAATAGACAGAAGCAAAAAGAAAAGAACAAGGCTTAGAAAAACCATTAAGAAAAGACTCTGGGCGAAAGTAATAACTTTTGAAAAAGAAAAAAAGAAAACCTGCAGCCTGTTCGAAGCAAACAACCTGCTGGAGACCGAGAGGTTCTTTCTTTTCTCCAAGGCTAAACGAGCTTATACAGCAACGTCGCCTCGCGACCTGACTAGGATCGGGGAGGACAGAGAATATGAAAGAAGAATGCAAAAGTTAAGGAGGAAGAGAAATATAAGGAAACTTACGTCTGGTTGGATGCAGCAGCAGCCGTGCTGGGAACTGATGGTAGCTGCGAGGCTAGATCTTCATCGGCGACAGCTTCTTTGGTTGTTTTCTTCGACACACTGTGGGCTGAGTGGATCGTGGTTGTCGTAGTCGTGGTGATAGTGACGCCACCCGAAGACGCTGCCGACGCAAAGAGGTTGACGCCATGTACGCTTGAGGGGCTCCTGACATCGTTAGCAGCTGTCGCTGGACTCATGGGCATCGAAGGTGTTTGATGCTTCTCCAACCGCCGGCGCAGCCCGGTATATCTTGGAGTTGTCGCAGGCGTAGTAGCTGCCGCGCCAGTCGCGGTACTGGAGATGCGCGGGATGCTTAGATCGCTTAGTCTGCGTATGCCGTACGGTTTCTGCGGTGGAATTGGTGATGAGAAAGACGAGCTGGCCGACGAAGGCGCGAGCGGGTGAGATTCGGCAATGTTAATAGTGAGTGAGGTCGGAAGAAGTGTGGAGTTCGGTGAGAGCGCAGGCAGTACTGGCGAAGGCAGCGCGGAAGAGGATGGTAGCACAAAAGGAGGAGGAGGAGAAGCAGGCATGGACATGGACATTGCCGAACGCTTCATTTTGTGCGGCGTGCGCAGCTGGCCGGCAATGCCTGTGAGATGAGGTAGACTGCGAGCACGTGTATGACGGTCACTAATACTCGTTATGGTACGGGAGCTGCCGCTAAAGATATCAAGAGATGAGGCCACCGAGACTATAGACGGCGAGGCCAGCGGGCCTTCCGTGCCGGGTGGCAAGGCGGTATGCGGCGTGGCTACGGGTGTCAGGGCGAAGTTAAAGTTGAACGGGTCAGCGTTCAGCGGTGAGGGAATCGGATATATAGTGTTAATATGCATCATGCCCGGCAGCAAGCGGCCTGACGGAGCTAACAGGAGGCCTGATCCTGAGCCACCCCCATGATGAGGCGGCGGCCCGTTAACGAACGACAGAGAACGAGGCGTTGAAAGTGATGGTCGGCGACGCTGGGCATAGGCGAACGAATGCGAGGCGGGCCATTGCGGCGTTAACGCCTGGCCGCGGAAGAGAGGCCCGCCTGTACGAGCCTGCATGTAGCCTGGCGAGCTGACAGAGCGTGGTCGCATCGTCGGCGATGGCGTGCTGCAGCAGCCTGATTGTGTCGCGGAGCTAGGGGTAAGTCCTGAAGAGGGCAGTGGCCAGTCCTCGTCGCCATCGACGCTACTGACTGAGGCGTCGGCATCGCTGTTGCTGCTGCTCGCATCGCTATTGCTCTCGCTGCTGCTGCTCTCTGCAGACGATGATGACGCCGAGGCAGCTGAGACATCCTCTTCCTCGACCTGGTACAGATGCTCTGAAAGACGCCGCTGCACCATGACGCTGTGGCGCTGGTACAAAGCATTAGCCTTGGCAGCGTTTTCAGCCTCGGCATTGCTGTTGACGCACTTGCCGAGCATTTTGAGCCGCTCGGCTCTTTGTTCGTCTAGGACCGAGACCGAGTGCCAGCGCCGGCGCAGAAGCTTCCGTAGGCCAAGAGCGCTAGAGCGGCGGCCAGATATGCTGCTGTTCGACTTGCGGCGAATAAGGTGCGGCGAGTCGATCGACGGATAGTTCGGAGTAGTAGTAGTAGTAGTAGTAGTAGTAGTAGAAGAAGAAGAAAGAGAAGAAATAGCAGCAGCCTTCTTAGAGCGTGCGCCGGATAGCAAGGAACTGCGCCGTCTGGACGAAACTGCAGGTGGGGGCGTCGCTGAAGGCGAGAAGAGATTAGAGTTGGTCGACTGCGGTTGTTTTGGTGGGAAGAGCTGCGGATCGCTAAAGATGCTCTCGAAAGAGGTGGGAATGGGCGAAGTGACAGTCATGACGAAGGTTGTATAAGAGACAACCAAACCAAGTCGTCCTATATATATCAGAAGACACTAAAGGCAAGTCACAACGGGTCCAGTCTAGCTCCGAAAACGACAACGCAAAGCGCAGCAGCTGGAACTTTTTTAGTTCTTATCCAACCAGAGACAAATACAATATAGGGCTTTTCAAACTCTGAGTCCCGGTCTCACTAGGATCCGAGATCTTGCAGATAAAGACAAAATACCACAAGCAGGAAAGGGTAGAAGATGAAGAGAAAGAGACATATAAAAGGGAGCTTGTCTTGTTGCTTTGAAAGCAAGCTATAATATCAAAATCAAAGAAGAAACAATAATATGATAGATACTTTGAGAAAAAAAAGGAAAGAAAGGAAAATGAAAGACAAAGACAAAGACGGTCTGACAGGAAGTTTGAATATATCTTCAAAAGGCCAACTCTGGACGGACGTTTGAACGGGTTCCAAACCCTGAAATTCCATCCGTCTCGAACCAAACGAACTACCAGAATAAAATACAGCTTTATTTTAAACAAGAAAAAAGCAACACGGACTTTGGGTCTGATTTCGCTAGAATTTTATTTTATTTCATTGTATTTTATTTTTTATAATTCAGTTTTCGGATTTCACTAGTTATACGGCCAGAAAGATCCAAGGGTCTCTTCTTCTCTCACTCTTTCTCTCTTTCTCTCTTTCGAACTCTTTAACCTGAGGAAATAACTTCCCTTTAGAAACCAGTCAGAATCATAAACCCGCCAGGGCGAACAAGCTTTATTCTTTGGCTGCTATGACTTTGGTTTTAAGATGCACCAGCCAAATTCAGCCCAAGCTAAGGGCTTCTATTGTAACAGATTTGTTGTTCCTTGTTATTTCTCCACAAGGCCCTTCCTGCTAAACTGGGCAAGAAAGAAGCTAAACTAACAAACAAAGCAACTTCTTTCTTAGAGACCCTGGCTTCCCAAACGGGCTTTTTTGTTTCCAAACCTGAAGCCCTTCCCTTATTCACTCTCTCCCTCATTTCCTAATTTCTAAAGCTGTTCTTACTAGTTGATGTGCCTCTGAAGCACTTGATCTGCGTATCGTCTAACTAATTGGGGAAAAAAAATGAAAGAAAAATAACATTAGTTAGTTACAGCTTGCTAGTATTACTACTTGTTCCAAACATCGTCTATATAGCTTGCTTACGGCTTCGTTTCGTGGCGCTGTAGGCTAATATAACGTTTTTTTCTGCCTCTTATTACGTTGCCTAGAACATCCTCACGTCATAGTCTGCATAATGGCTCCATTAGAAAATTAAGCTATTACATTACTAGTAGTTCTTGGCCTGCATATTTTCTGCATCATCCGCTTCGGCATAAGCAGAGAACACGCAGCCTAGATTGTCGACATGCACCAAGAAAAACCTGAGCCAAGGGGGGGTTCTTCTCCCTCTTTTTGCGGGTTCCCTCGTTTCTGTTTTCTTTTTTTTGTCTGTAATTTCTACCCAAGTTCGGTTTAACGCTTTCTGACTGATCTTAAGGCGCTGTGGTATTTCTTTTGTCTGGTTCTGAGACAATGTAAGCCTTTTTTTTTGGCCTAGCTGGTTGCCGTCTATTGAACCCTTATAATTTATTTCCAGGAACAACGCTGATGTTAGTTACATGTCTGAAGAACAAACTGACAAGTTACTCGGTCACTATTACTCCAAGACCAATTCCGCCCGGTCTGATATACCGCTTGTCTCCTTCGCCTTTTGGTTTTTATCGAATCTTCTGGGGAGGAAACATCTGGGGATTACCTGAACTACACTGACCTTGCAAATCCTAATCTTCTATTTTCACTGTCTGCCTTTTCTCTCTCTAGATCACAATTTTTCCGCCTTCTTCCTCTTACCCGCCCAAATAGCTTGAAAAGATGCATTTTGTTTCTTCCCATCGGCCAGAAAAAGGCCTCTAGAGCTGCAGACGAACCCAGTCTACGCGAGAGAAACTAACTATAAAAGGAAAGAAAATGGAAGAACAGAATACACTACCAAAACAAATTCCCTTAAGACAGAACAAGAATCAGCCTAAGCGTTGCTTCGCTGTTGAGCAACACACTTCGCTAAGATAGCCTCAGTGCTCTGACTTAGCTTCCCCCAGTTTGTTAGTAGCGTTGCATTAGATACCCAAAAAACCTGAAGAATCACAGAACAAACGCACATTAGGCAAAGTCCGCTTTCTTAGGAACTTGTTCCTTATCTTTTCTATGTATAGCATACTAGTATTTCATGTTCTTCACACTTGTCTAGGCTAGGCATTGACAAATGTGCCAGTCCTTCTTGGTCTGATTGGTAGCACGAAAAACGCGAGAACAAGTTTAAGGCTAAGCCAGAAGCTTGCCTGCCTCATATACAAACAACGCTTCAAGTTTCTCTGACTTCTTCTCGTTTCGACCAAAGCCAGATCGTTCTTTCTAGTGCATCGGACGGGAATGGTTCCCCCCCCTCTAATTGATGTAACAGTCCCTCGGCTAGTTATATCCTGTTCATATATACAGGGTATGTGAAAAGATTCAAAGCTTCTCTTCTCATAATGTCTTCAGTCGCCAATTGGTTTCATCGTAAATTTTTTTAGCTCAAGTCATTCATGCATATGTGCTATTGCTAATGACGATAGTTTATATATTATTCGGCCTTTGTGATACTGCTAAGAGAGCTATAATAGGGTTTAGCAATAGAGCGTATAAAAAAAAACAAGGGTTATATGCACATTAACGGAACAAACCTAACTAAGCATATCAAACAACTTCAGTCTGGCTTTTGCCGCTCCTATTTGTGGATTATGCATAAAGACAGTGTAAGCCTCTGTGCAGCACAAGTATTTATCAGCTTTTTTGCTACCTAATTGTTTGGTTCATTCATGCGTTGTTGATCTCAGCACATTGACGACTTTTTTTTAACTCATTACTCGATTAGAAATTAACTATGACGAGACTCCCCATTGACGACTTCTTATGTAACCTAAATAAATCTCTTCTAAACTTCACGTAGAGCGAAGGATACGTATCGTCTCAAGTTTGTTATGCTGTTGATAGTCTTCGCGCTTCCGAAGAAGGTCCTGGTCGCATGGAAATGTCAAATGCGGATCGTATTGGAGGTTATTTGGACTGGTTTAGCCTAGCCGCCTTTACCTTCACCTTCACCTCAAGGGGACTGCGATCTGCATGGCCGCCCTCTCATAGATGATGGGTTGATTCCTTCTTTTGTTTCTCCTCCTTCGTTATTTTCCTGCTTCCATATGTTAGAAAAGCACAGCCACTTGACTAGCTCGCATCGCATGCCTAAGCCAAGCGTAGACGCTCTTAACGTCATGCGATATGAAAATGTAGACGTAGTTGGAAAATTGAGAAGCTGAGCCAAAACCACTCACTTTCACCGCTATCTTAGCTTAAATCTCGAGTTTCCCTGCATCTTGTATGACCTTGTCTGTTAGCTCTTTATGCAAGAGAGCATTATGCAAACAACAATACAAACGAATACCATGCACGTGTATCCACGTCGATCTATGCAAGTGTCTCCTGAACAGAGACTTAGGCATCTTCGCATCTTTTGCATTGGGCATGATTGCCAGGGAATGGGAGACTTCTTTTCGCTTGGCGCTCAACAAGTAACTGATAGACGGTCTATAGAACATACATACAACCTCATTGTCTTCACCCGTCAAGAATTTCCCGGGGGGGGGGGGCACAGTAGCCACAATATCTTGCCATCAGTGGTCTGGGATGGGTATCATGAGCTTTGTATGGCCGGGAGATCGGACTGTAAGTTGCCCTATTCGGTTCGGATGCACGTACACTAAACTACAAAGACGGTGACACGGGCCCACGCGAACTTCCGCTTTCGTCTAGCCCTGTAACTTGAACAGGAAAAGGTGATGAGAGCTGATAAGAAGGGATGTTGTCGGTTCTCGATATTGATTAGCCTTTGTAACCTTTCGTTCTCCCTTCATGCAAGATACCATGTGATATTAAAATGCGCCTAAACTCCATACGTAGACATTGACGCTACTGAACCCATATAACACAACCAAAAAAAGGATGTACATAAAAGAGGAAAATCAAGAGCGACAGATCGCATTAAGCGGCCTCCATGTCCTCGTCCATATCGACATCTTGCCCAAAGACATCTTCCATAGTGCCGCCCTCAACACCATCACCACCCGCATCCTCATCATTCGTCCTCTCTACGCCCTCCATAGCATCATTTTCTGTATCGGCTTCCTCCTCGTCACTGCTCTGCTCCTCAGCATCTTCCCAGTGATCTGCCAAGCCCCACCCTAGCCCACTCAACACGAACCGCTCACTGGGCAACCGTACAGCCCAATCATTCTGCGAGACCTTGGGTAGAGCAACCTTATTGCGTTCCCGCGCCAAGCCCTGCAGCCACTCCTTACTCAACCCACCCGCAGCACCGCCGCCACGGAACTGGAACCCGAGACGCGCAGCAATGGCCAACTTGATCGCTGTCGAGGTGACGACGGGCTCTGCGCCGGCCGCAGGCGCTGTCGCCTGCCTGCCCGTGGTGATGGGATCTGTAGAGAGGTGGATGGCATCGCTCAGCACTGCCGAGGTATGGCGGTAGGCAAAGTCCATGAGGATCAACGGTACGCGCGACTCGTATGAAGTCACGCCTTGGGAGGTTAGGAGGAGCTCGATTACGCGCGAGTCGCGTGGTCGCGGTGCAGATGCGTTTTTGGCAGCGGTGGTGGTGGTGGTGGCCCCGTTTGTGTCGGGCGGGTTGGTGGTAACTGCGCCGTTGGCGGTAGATATCGCTTCCGGGGCGCTAGCCATGATTGGCGCTGACGTTCCATTCGTTTGAGATGCCATTACTGTGTCAGGATGGTCTATATGATGAAGGGAGTCCTCTGCTTGGTGTGTAAGCTGGAGAGATTGGCGCGCCGTTCAAGGAGGCAAAGATTAATATTTTGCGGCGTCCGCGTGTGGAAAGTTGCGCTCAATGAGATATCGTGTAGAAGCCTATATGGCAGGCGATGATTACCTGATGGGCTATTAGCTAGCTTTGGCAATCGATTGCACGGCATTTAATGATGGCGCATAATTGTTCGGTGATGCGACGTTGCAAAGTGTAGCCTTGCGAAGGTCCGGCAGCTTGCGGAAAAAGTGGGACTATAGCTGGATGGCGATAAGATAAGAAAGCGCGTTGAGTAGAGTTTACAAAATTACGGAAATCGATGGGGGCCAATCTTCATTTTTATGGTCTGCAACTATCTAAAAATGAGTAAGCTATAAAACTAGATCAGAATCTGCATCGTATAGTTCAAAGGCCGTTCATTCATTATGAAGCAGGCGCTTTACTAGAGTCGCATATTTTGCAATCCTGCGGTCTTAAAAGTAATGATAACCCTTAACATAACCCGCTAAAAATTCAACCCACACCGACTAAATGGGTGTTCACCCCGCGTAGAAATTTTACTGTGATTCAAAGTTTTTCCTTTTTTTTCTAGAGCGTGTTATCAGAATTTGGCTTATAATAAGCCAATTGAGTCACAGATGGCACAATATAGATGGATGGATATATTAGTAGCAAACAAAGCATCGTCATGCATACTGCGACGCTGTTTGCTGATAAACCCAGACGAAAACATGGTTCCGATGCAGGAGCCACGCCAGTACTATCGCTAACCAGACCACTTAAACTGGAAATCCTTGCTGAGTCATTGGTCGGCCTAGCCCGTATCGGGCACCCGGGAGGGACTCTTGAGGCAACTTTTGGGGGCGTCCATTGGAACAAGGCCTTTTCTTGGCAGTTGGCAGGGCCATTGAAACGGCCTGGCGTTCGAGATTTTTCTAAGCCTTGAATTCCATTCCGGAGCAGACGTGAGTGATTGAGTGGCCTGCTATTAAGCTATTGGTTGTTCTGAATCTGAGGCACGCCCAGCGGAACGTCCAAGAGGCTATTACTGCTTTTGACTTTCTTTTTCTTCCTTGTGATACCTTGGCTCAATATATGTCACCGTTTATATTATTGTTCAGTTTCTTTCCTCGAGCATCGCAAGCGCAATATCTAGTCTGAAATCATGGAGACTACTCTACCACTTCCCTTTGTGGTCAGCATCTCTGCTACTTTAGGCCCAAGCAATGGTCTGACGGCCTCTGAGCTCGCCGTTCTAGGTACCGTCGTGTACGAGAGTCCGTCTGCGCTTCCCTCCAAACCCGTCAGTCTTGCCAAGACCTTTGTCAACGGAACCGGCCTCTCATACGACAACATCGCATCGTTGCTCGACCGCGGCATTGGCGCCGTCTTCTTGCCTTCCGCCCATATCGCCGACTTCGCTGAGTTCGGCTCCCGTGTGCTACCTATCGTCGCTTCCATTGGCGACCTTACTAGCCCCGGTCTTATCGAATCACTCGATGTTGTCAGCGCCGACTCCGCTGCCCTCAAGGCTCAGATCAAGACTATCGGCGGCCCCGTTTTTGTCCGCATTCCTGCCGGCGCTGATCTGGCTGCTGCCGCCACTGCTGCTGCCGCTGTTGGTGTTGTTGCCGTTTTGCCTGCTTCTGGCCTGACTACTGCGTCCGACGATACCTCTAGACTATCGCTAGAGAAGCTGTTTGGCATATTTTGGAAGAGTGACCGAACTGACGGCTTGCTGCCCACTGTGGTTGTCGACGAGCGCGAAGTCTCTCTAGGCCTGGTATACAGCAGCGCAGCATCAGTCAACGAGGCCGTCAAGCGCGCCGCCGGCGTGTACCAGAGCCGCAAGCGTGGCTTGTGGATCAAAGGCTCAACTTCTGGCGATACGCAGGAGCTGCTCAGCATAGCGCTTGACTGTGACCTGGATGCGCTCAAGTTTGTCATTCGCCAAAAGGGCCGTTTCTGCCACCTTGATCAGTTCGGCTGCTTCGGCGAGCTGCGCGGTCTGTCTAAGCTAGAGGCTACTCTGAAGGCCCGCAAAGAATCTGCCCCTGCTGGCTCATACACTGCTAGACTCTTCTCGGATGAGAAGCTGCTGCGCGCCAAGATCATGGAGGAGGCTGAGGAACTTTGTGATGCCAAGGACGCCAACGAGATTAGCTGGGAGGCGGCGGATCTCTTCTACTTTGCCCTGACTAAGGCTGTTGCTGCTGGCGTTAACCTGTCTGATATCGAGCGGAATCTCGATGCTAAGAGCCTCAAGGTCAAGCGGAGAAAGGGTGACGCTAAGGGCAAGTGGGCTGAGAAGGAAGGTATCGCTACTACTCTTGCCCCTACCCCGGATCCGGCTCCCGCCCCTACCCCTGATGTTGATGAGCGCATTGCTATGAAGCGCATCGATGCCACTTCCATCTCTGCCACCGACCTGACTGAAGCTCTGAAACGCCCTGCACAACATTCACCTGATGCTATCGTTAACATCATCACACCCATCATCCATGACGTCAAGACCAACGGCGATGCTGCCGTACTCAAGTACACACGCGCCTTCGAGAAGGCCGAGTCGCTCGAGTCTTCATACCTCAAGGCGCCTTTTGCGTCTGAGCTCATGAACTTGTCGCCTGAGACTAAGGCTGCTATCGATCTGTCCTTTGACAACATTCACAAGTTCCACCTGGCCCAGAAGGAAGACAAGCCTTTACAGGTTGAGACTATGCCTGGCGTGGTGTGCTCTCGCTTCTCGCGCCCAATAGACGCCGTCGGTTTGTACATCCCCGGCGGCACTGCCGTTCTTCCCTCCACCGCCCTCATGCTGGCTGTACCTGCTCTGGTTGCTGGCTGCAAGCGTCTCGTCTTCGCTACGCCGCCGCGCTCTGACGGCCGCCCTACCCCTGAGGTAGTCTATGTTGCTCACAAGACTCAGGCTGAGGGCATCGTGCTTGCCGGTGGTGCACAGGCTGTTGCTGCCTTGGCCTACGGTACCCAGACGATTCCCAAGGTTGATAAGATCATGGGCCCTGGAAACCAGTTCGTGACTACCGCAAAAATGGTGATTAGCAACGACACTAATGCCTGTGTGAGCATCGACATGCCCGCTGGCCCCTCTGAGGTGCTGGTTGTTGCGGATGAAACCGCAGTCCCGGCTTTTGTGGCGTCCGATCTGCTATCGCAGGCCGAGCACGGCAAGGACTCGCAGGTGATTCTTATCGCCGTCGGATTGAGCGAGTCTCGTATCAAGGAGATTGAGAATGAGCTGCACAACCAAGCCATGGCGCTGCCGCGTCTCGATGCCGTCAGAGGATCCATTAGCCACTCTGTCACTATCTTGGTCGATAATATAGAAGAGGCTATGCGGATTAGCAACGATTATGCCCCTGAACATTTGATTCTACAGGTCAAGAATGCCGAGCATCTGGTCGAGTCAGTCCAGAATGCCGGCAGTGTCTTCATCGGCCACTGGACCCCCGAGAGTGTCGGTGATTACTCTGCTGGCGTCAATCACTGTTTACGTAAGTCTCTCTAAATTGACCCCTTTCGTTCCAACCGTCAATTGCCTTTTTTTCCAGCCACCATCAACTAACCAGAATTATTCTCATCACAGCCACCTACGGTTATGCTCGTCAGTACTCTGGCCTCAACCTTGCTTCATTCGTCAAGCACATTACCAGCTCTAACTTGACTGCTACTGGCCTCAAAAACGTTGGCGCTGCCGTTATGCAGCTAGCTGGTGTCGAGGAACTAGATGCTCATAAACGCGCTGTTGGCATTCGTCTCGACTATATCCGCAAAAACAACATCACAGAGTAAACTCAATCTTACCATTTCTTGATTTGCTTGTCGGTTAGAGAGAGGGGATGGGAGAGAAGAGAGAAAAGACGGCCATCCATTTAGCCACATATCATCTTTAAGATGTCAGAGCGAAACCAAATTCTGTCACATCACGTTCAAATTGTAGATTGTTATTATATCTATCTTGTAGTTTTAGCTTCTTTTTTATTATCTGGTATATCATCTGTTTTCTTTACATTGAGTGGAAACTACAATGCCTTCTTATAAGTACATGATAAAAATAAAATAAAAAGGTGTGTGGATTTTTTTAATAATATAATAATATATGGTACATTAAGAAGAGGAAAATAACGATATCTTTTCTTTAGCTTGCATTTGAGCAGCATTTCACACGCTCTATATCCCTTCTTATAAACACACAAGACAACTCTAACGCTTAATATGTTGATACAGACAATGATGGTTCCAAAGAGCGATATCGTTCCAAGATGCCGGGGTTTTGTTTCTATTCCCGACTTTTGGAAAGACATGGGGCTCCGACCCAAATACAACAACAACTCATCGTGCATTTCTCACGTCTCAAGGTATGATGGATGCCAGCTGGAAGACACTGCTTGACCATAAACTTTGTAGTCTCTCTAGACCAGTTACCAAGCCATCTTTTATGGACTCTAATTTGGTTTCATCATCTACCAAAAGCATTTTTCGCAGTTTGTCGTAATATCTTCCTGTTGTTCAATAGAATACGGAAAAAGGGTTGGAATTCGAAATTGGTTCACACGGATTGAAACAGGTTTTGAAAGAAAAAAAGCCAAAAGGATTGTGGCCAGAGAAAGGAAAAAGAAAAGAGAAGAAAAGGTATTGGGATAATGCAGCGGAATATAAGATAGTAGGTAGTAAGGTAAAGAAAGATAGGTTAGGTAGGTGGTGAACCAATGACAAAAGACCATTTTACGCCTGCAACCAACAAAGAAAGGCCTAGACAGACACAGCCAAGTAACAAAAGAAATAAAAAGATATGGCAACACGCCAGCGACATGTGCACCCACCCCCTCCTCCCTAGCACATGAGAGATAGCAGTAGATGATGAATGGCACAACAAAACATTACACAACACCCTCCTTCATTTAGCCTAACTTTAACAAATCTAGTTCAAGCTATTAAAACTTGGGCTTCATGGTGTTCCGCAGTCTGGCGTAATCAAACAGGGCTTCAATGTTACCAACAGCGCTGATGGCAATATCCTGATCCCACAGGTGACGGCTGGCAAAGTCCATGACGTCCTTGTCGGTGATGGCGTCAATCGACTTCTCCATCTCGGCGGGAGACATGCGACGGCCAGTGGTGATGATCTGGCGACCAATGTCCTCAGCGACAGCGGTGGTGCCGTCCAGAGACAGCAAAATGGAAGCCTTCAGCTGAGCCTTGGCACGTTCAACCTCGGCCTGGCCAACGTTGGTGCACAGGCGCATCCACTCGCGGATGGTAAAGTGAGCAAGGTCGTCGAGGTTGTCGGTGTTGTCGGTAATGAGGTAGATACCCCACAGACTAGTGAGAAAGAAGGGTATAGTTAGTGGCACTGTTTCTGATATTCATTCCACTATGGTGTATTCAAACATACCCAGTGTCACTGTAGCTGGTGGAGAACGACATGAAGCTGTTAGCCAGCTCATTTTTGTGGACAACGCCGCTTAGCTTGCTACCCTGGTGGGGAGCGTTGCCAAGAGCCTTATCGTAGTTGCCAACGATAGCCTGGGTAACCATGGCAGTGAAGTAGTCAGGAGAGCTCCAGCTGACACCCTCGACAGCAATGGCGATGTTGGCGGTTGGCATGGTGTCGTCGCGGATACGAACATCGGAACCGATAAAATCGGCCTTGGGCTTCTCAACAGCGTAGGTCAGAGGAGAGCTGACGGGTAGGTTAGAGAAGTTTTTCTCGGCCAGCTCAACGAGCTGCTCGTGAGGGATGCCACCAGCACCAACAAGAACCATGCGGTCAGCAGTATAGTTCTTCTTGATGTACTTGGAGAGCTCGGTACGGGTGATGTCGCGGATGTTCTGGCGGGGGCCCAGAATGGTCTGGCCCAGAGACTGATGCTGGAAAGCAGTGGCATGTAGATGATCAAAAACAACCTCCTCAACCTGCTTCTCGACCTCCTCAGATTCGCGGAGGATCACATCACGCTCGCGCTCAATAGCGGACTCCTCGAGCTTGGAGTTTTGCAAGATATCGGCGAGGATGTTGACGCACTGAGGGACGTTGGAGTTCTCGGCCTTGGCGAAGTAGACAGTGTTCTCGCGCTGGAAAGAGGGTGAAGATAAAAAAGTCAGAAGGTTAGTCGGAAGTTCCGAAGGCAGAGTTTAAGATCTTGATTAGATAGTGTCGGGAGAAAAAATCAGGCCTCCTGTTTTTTGGTCGCAATCTTTGCATGTACAGGGTCAAGCAGAGCAGAAGGTGGACAAAAGATTTGAGTCGGAACTCAACACGGGAGCTGGCTCGGGAATGCTTTCGGGCGAAAGGGACTCACCGAAGTGTAAGCGTTCAGGTGGCCACCCATATTCTCGATCTCAAGCTCCAGCTGGTGCTGTGTGCGGCTGGCAGTGCCCTTGAAGGCAAGGTGCTCGAGGAAGTGGGCAGTGCCATTGGTCTCTGGCGTCTCGGCGCGGGAGCCAGCATCGATCCAGACACCGACGGTCGAGGTTTGCAGCCAGGGCATGTGCTCAGTGGCGACCTATGGACGGGCAGCGATGTTCGGGTTAGCAGTTGTAGCGGAATGAATGGGCACTGAGGCCAATTGGCTAGCCATTGGCTTAGGCCGGACTGGCGAAGAAAGGAGCCAGCAGAGGACTGGGGAAGTGGGCTTACGGTCAAGCCGTTCTTTAGCGTGGTGGTTTGGGTCTTGCCAATGATGCTGCCGCCTGAGGCTGGCGACGCAAGGCCTCGTCTCAAGGACTTGGACAGGGCAGGCGCAGCGCGGCTGCGAAGCCCGCTGGTGAGGTTCAGAGCTAGTCTCCGCGACGCCATTGCGAATGCGACTGTGAAGGGCTAGATGGGAAAAAGGACGGGAGGATATAGCGGAAGATCAACTTCAGGAGGGACGGGAGGCAGAATAGACACAAAACGCTCCCAAAAGACAAGCACAGTGAGTGGTTTGTTGAAGTGATTTTCTGCAATGGCTCCACGGCAAGCTTGGATTGAGGTACTTTTCTGGCTGCCTTGCTTCCCAGGCCAGGAAATTTTCAAACAACACTGAAGACGCACAATATTCCGACCTACTCCGAACAGTATTAGCTGTGGCGTCCTGTGGCGGGGCCAATCAAACGCCTAGGATTTGAAAAGAACGGCGACCGCCCCGCCCCGCATTGCCAGGCTTGTTAGCATTTTCAGCACCTGAACCCTGTATCTTTTAGTGCTGCTGATAGTAGTGTTTATCAGGCCAGCTCGAACCAAAGGCTTGATTTTTATTCTTTTTTTGTTAGGATCACATACTGGGATCTCGAAGACAAGGAGACAAAGAATGGATCAGTTGCTGGAATAGGAAAAGCCATTAAAAACCCGGAGGAAAGGTCTTTTTCTCTTTTTTTTTTCTTTTTTTCACAAGCCTCCCTGTCGCAGCTGGACCTCACAAGACCGATGGCACTCAAAGTTGTAGCGTTTGTTTGTTTATTTAGCTTGCCTACAATTGGCCTGAAGTCGCACCCAGGCTCACGCGGGCCGACTGCTTACACGACAGGCCGTTCAGCTACATGATGAAATAGGTCGGTCGGTCGGTCGGTCAGCGATTACAGGACTACCCGGTTCCATGCAGCGCGCCGAGCCGCGTTCTGCAGTGAACAGCCAGAAGCACCACAGGCAGTAAGCCCGTGGTTTACCCTTACTTGGTGCAACTACTAGCCACAAATGGCAACTGAGGGCTGCCCAACATCCCAATGTAGCTCCTCACTTGAGATGCTTGCCTGCTTTCGGTGTACATTGCGTACATATATCACTACTATATCCCCCATTAGCAATCACCTAATTTCATCTTTATATTTGATATTCTATATCATTTCCAAATCATAATCATCCCGTACTATCACCATGGTCATTGTGAATGATCTCGTGATCCAGGGCGCCGAGCATCAGGCCTACTACAAGCACTTTATCGGCAAGCCTGCTCCTACGCCCGATCATGACATCCGAGTCCAGCTCGCCAGTTTTCCGCCACTAGCCCAGGTAACCCAAGTATCGCCGGGCCTGCTCAGGTTCACCGCCGTACTCCTGGTCTCTCCTTCCAGGCTCCACGAGGCCTGGGAGCTTGCACTCTGGAGCCCCCTGGGCCAAGACGGCGCCTGGCAAGAAACCCGCATGACGGCTATCTCGTCCTCCATTGAAGCTTCGCCTGTGTTCTTACAGCATGCATCTGCTACCCCGCGTGCCAATTTGTCGTTCTTACATGAAACCGTTGTCGAATCATCCTTTAGCTTTACACTCAAGTATCGCTCAGGGCCTGACCAAGAATGGCTATGGATCCAGCAGGAAGCCGGCCTTGGTGATGGATACGTGATAATTCCCAGTGAAACGGTTGCTGAACTGCCAACCAATATCCATGATGTCATCAAGGGCCTGAACCCTACCCTATCTGTGCATACGCGGGTTAGTCAGTCGCCCGGCGCAAACGTGTGGACACTTGACTTTGACGTTGCCAATGAAACAAACGAAGAGCCCGTATTCGAAGGAACCGCAGTTGGTTCTCCATGGGGCGGATATGTCCGGTATATATATCTCAGCTACATAATCTTGAAACTTTGTTGATGCTAACAAGCACACTTAGATGGTTCGGATTGGCCCGTGCTTGGGAGCCCTGGTTATGTCCGGTACATGGGACAGACAAGTTTGATACCGACAAGTCTGTCATTCTCTCGTCGTTTTTAAGCCAAAATGGCCTCAACTTAGTATTCCTTGCTGTGAGCGGTGCCAACGACACCAATTCGTTCCTCAAGCCTGGCGATGACGGAAATATAGTTTTCTATGTCAGTGAGCCCTCTATCCTCAATATAGCAGAGCACATGCAACACTACTAACACATGTTATAGGCACGTAATGACAGCACATCAGAGCAGAAGGCGGTCTTGATCGTCTCTATCTCTCGTCGCATCGAAAACGCCATAGCCGCTGCTCTATATGAAGCTCGTTCTCACGTGAGAGCATCTGGAGAAGAGCCATCGGCTGTTGATATTCCCAAGCTGTCTACTAACAAAGCATTCGGGGAGGTCAAAGCCGCCGATGAAGCCAACGCTTTATGGTACGAGAACTGGTACGATGGCCTAGGTTATTGTAAGTATATTTGTGCATGTTTTATAGGTAAATATTTGTCCTTACTAACTTGTTATCCAGGCACTTGGAATGCATTGGGACAAAAGTTGACCGACCAGAAAATCTATAATGCCCTAGATCAGCTTGCCTCCCACGGCATCAACATTTCTACCTTGATCATTGATGATAATTGGCAGTCTATTGAAGTCAAGGGTGGAGGACAAACAAAGTATCCCATGACAAGATTCGAGGCCTTATCGAGCACATTCCCAGATGGCCTAAAAAAGACAATCGCCAACATCAAATCCAAGCATCAGAATATCAAGCATGTTGCCGTCTGGCACGCCCTTTTCGGTATGTTTCCCGTTGCCAATTCAACCTATGCAGTATGCAGAATACTCTAACACAGTTTGCAGGTTACTGGGGCGGTGTATCTCCCGATGGTGAGATTGGCCAAAACTACAAGACTATCGAGTCAGACCGCCTCGAGGCTATGGGAGGAGCCATGCATACAGTTTCTGCCGAAGATGTCACTCGGTTCTATAACGACTTCTATTCCTTCCTATCATCATGTGGCATTGACGGCGTCAAGACGGACGGCCAATACGTCCTTGATACCTTCACCAGCGCCAAAAACCGCCGCGAGCTAGGCAAAGCCTACCAAGACGCGTGGTCGCTTGCATCGCTGCGTTGGTTCAGCAACAATGTCATCTCTTGCATGTCTCAAGCACCACAGATTATATTCCACTCGCAATTACCAAGTAACAAACCTCCCACCGTCGTG
Organism: Endoconidiophora polonica; assembly: GCA_001856765.1. Classification (NCBI taxonomy): domain Eukaryota; kingdom Fungi; phylum Ascomycota; class Sordariomycetes; order Microascales; family Ceratocystidaceae; genus Endoconidiophora; species Endoconidiophora polonica. The sequence goes on along the minus strand of LXKZ01000089.1, from coordinate 13,012 downwards.
CGGAACTCGGACGACTTCTTCCCCCATGTGCCAGCGTCCCACCCGTGGCATGTTTGGGCAAATGCTTATAACAGCTTGCTCAGCCATCATCTCAATGTTATTCCTGACTGGGATATGTTTCAGACTGTTCATAGTTACTCGGGATTCCATGCTGCGGCGCGGTGTATAAGCGGCGGCCCAATCTATATTACGGATACACCAGGACAATATAACCTAGACCTGATCAAACAAATGACGGGCAAGACCATCCGTGGACACACAGTCATATTTAGACCGAGTGTTGCCGCCAGAGCTGCCGATCCATACGTCGGCTATCACGACAATGTTTTACTCAAGGTTGTCAGTTATCATGGTATGTATAGATTTATCTATCAAAAATAACACCATAGAAACTAACAAATTACGTAGGAGGTGTCACCGGATATCCCCTCATGGGTGTGTTCAACGTTTCGTCTCGGTCTCTTACAGAAGTCGTACATCTTACTTCTTTCACTGGTATATCCAACAAGTCAACTGACGAGTTCATCGTTCGAGCACATACTACGAAGAAAACAACCGCCATCATGGCCCCGAATTCATCAGCCAGTCTATTCGGCGTCTCCCTAGACGTTCGGGGCTACGAGATCTTCACCGCTTACCAGCTAACAGCTCTAGAAAATCATGGCAAGACCATCAAAGTTGCCACTCTCGGTCTACTCGAGAAAATGACAGGTGCCGCAGCCATCGTTAGCAACAAGGTTATCAAGACAAGCACAGGACGTGTATTCATCGATGCTTACGTCAAGGCCCTTGGCGTCGTTGGCGTCTATATCTCAAGTCTACCAAACATGACTATTGACGATAACTTCTTGGTTACTATCATGGGAGAGGTTATACCTCCGCATACTGTCACAATCAATGCAGTTGATCCAAATGTTCTCGAGGTCGATATCGAGACTGCCTGGAACGAAATGAAGCTTTACAGTGGCTGGGCCAATGAGGTAGAAGTCAAGATATATTTTGATATTATTTAGCAAGGATGTTATACTATATATATAGATATTAGTTTTACGAATAATATAACGTATCATCGATAGCACAAGATGGAAAGTAGAAAAACACTACATTCATATCAGTAGATATAAGAGTAAAATAAAATACAATAAACAATGCGAAAACACAGCAGCACAAATAGAACAAATAAACCAAAAAAATCCTCAACGCCATGTTTTTTCCAGATGCAGGAAGATTATATAGCCCAATGTCTCTTAACCCGGCTGCAGATATCAGAGAGACAAAAACTTAGAAAGAAGAACACAAAAATAATTAAGAAACAAAAAAATATAGGACAGCAAGTATATCAGTAGCTGAGAACGAGCTTAAACGAGTACTACTATGGAGGCACTATATTGTAACATTGTCAGATACGGGGAGAGACTGACTGTGGATTAGTCAAAAAAAAGTGAAGCAAAACATCAAGCAAGCTCAAAAGAATAAGAAGAAAGGAAACAAATTAACAAAAAAAGGTGCCCTAAATGCCATAACTCAAACTAGAATCCACTATACACGTTAAAGCTTACAGATATCACCTCAACTTCATAGCGGGCACCATCTGGCAACTCAGTACCTTCTGGTGGACCTGCGATGTAATGCACTTCCATAGTGTTGACACCGCGATGAAGCACAGTCTCGAAATAGAAATCGTGCGGGTTATCGTTGTAGTTGGCGGGTTCGAGGGGTATTCTATCAGCAGTAATATAAAAACGAACGAATCGGTTCTTGAACAGCTCCGGTAAAATCGAGGGGACGATTCGCATTTTCATGTTAAGGAAAGTTCCGTCCAGGTGATAGCTGTGTTGTTGGCGCAGTTCAGTTGGGTGTGCCGAGATTATTAGCTGGTGCGGCTTGTTCTGAACATTGATAGTCTGGAATGCAACGCGTTGCAGTATAGCATCGGTTTTGGCTATGGCGGGGTTCTTCTGTTAGCATTTGGAACTGTTATGATTATGAACGGTGTGAACTTACTCCTTCCTGGGTAGCGAGTTAATCTGACTGGCTGCAGCTTCTTGGCTGGGGGTTCTTCAGGCACAGTTGGTACTCCTTCAAGGTTTATGGCTTCATCGCCGCCAGCATTCTCTTGGGTATCACCCATTTCCTCGTCTCGGTTACTCTCTTTAACATCGGATTCCGATGTGGCCTTGACAGATTCAGGTACGGGTGTTGCCGTCTTAGCCTTGCTCTTTTCCCGGCTAGTCACGATAGTCGTATCCTCCTTTGGCTTTTTCAGAACGGGTGATCCCGGAGTCTCGTCGCGACGGTTGCGACCAGAATGCAAGATAATCTTGTTTGTAGGCACAGATGCCGGTGTTCGTGATTTAAGGATCACCTTTGTTGATGACACTGTAGGTGCAGGTTCTGAGACGTGCAGCTTTGCTTCTTTGAGTTGCTTCTTGAAGAATTTCTAGTGGGCTGTTAGTACTATGTTGCAGATACAGATGGATTTTTCATACCTCAAGATCCTTAGCGAGATCGTAAATCTCACTACCCTCTTCGTTGTAGTAGTAGGCGTTCGCCCATAGAAGGCTAGCTTTTTCCTCAAACGCACTCCATGTCTTGAATGGCGATTTACCAGTAATTAGTTTCTTGGATTGAAAGCCTTGGATGTGTTTCTTGAGTTTTCTCAGCGACAGAGGCTCGCTGATTACTTGATAGTAGTCTTTAAGTTCGCGGGGTGGCAAGTTGACGAACGCTTCAAAATAAGGACCGTCGTAGCCATCTTCTTCTCTGCGTAGAAGTTCCTCTACTAACTTCTCTTGTGCCTCTTGGAAATTCAAGCCCTTGTACGAGGGGAGGTTTGCCAGTTCGTCGTCGGTTTTCTTGGCAATTGGAGTGGGTGTTGAAGATTCTGAGGCCTTCTGTGGTGTTCTATTGGAATAGCGAGTCCCAGTAGAGGACGTGGAGACGGTGGCTGTCATCGATACTCTTGGTGGGCGACCACGGCGCTTAACCGTAAGGGCGTTTGACTTGGCATGCGGCTCGTTATCTTCTTCATCTTCGTCATTCTCTTCATCTTCGTCATTCTCTTCATCTTCGTCATTCTCTTCATTTTCCTCATCTTCATCCTCTCCCTTATCATCTTCCTTATCACCTTCATCCTCGTCTTCATCCTCATCCTCGTCTTCATCCTCATCCTCATCCTCATCCTCATCCTCGTCTTCATCCTCATCCTCATCCTCATCCTCATCCTCATCCTCATCTACTCTTTCATCTGCATCTTCTCTATCGGCTCCATCATCGACATCCATCTTATCCTCACCAGAATCGGGACTTTCACTCGCATCCACCATATCTTCATCCTCGCTTGGTGGAAAAGGCGTCGGGAATGCAGAGTAGTTATGATCCAAGTATGCCGGATTGTTCTTCACCATGTAATTGCTGACAGCTTTGCGAACGCGTTCAGCATCTTCAAAAGCCTGTGACTTTTTGGGGTTTGTCTCCTTGGCGTTCTGGACCATGCGTTTAAAATCACTTTCAACTTCGGTCATGTTCTTATACCCGCCAGCATTTAGTTTGTCGCCAATACTTTCCAATGAAATGGGAAGACGGACACGTTTGTAGTAATCGTCATGCTTGCGGTCGCGAGCTGGTAAGGACTCAAACATGGAACAAACAGTACGACCTCTATTGAGTTTTCGGCGGTTAGATGCCCGATGCAGTGGTAATTTATGGGTAGTGCGTATAACTTACGATTTGTCGGCAGTTTTCCGGATTGCAGCCAGGCACCTAAGGCCGGCTTCCGTGGTGATCTCGGGGTTCTCACCCCGGGCGGCAATGGCCTAAAGCAGGAGTTTAGTATGGCGAATCAGACGCAGCATTTCAGCAGCGGTAGTGCAGAGCGCATGCACGACTTGTGAGGGACAGATAGCTGAGAGATTGAGTCTGCTGATGGATATTGACATACCTTGAGGCCCTCCATTGTGTTTCTTATACTGCAACGGATGTGGAAACGACTCAGGTAGAGCCCAAATCGCGCTCAAGACTTTACGCACGGCAAGAAACCGTTGCTATAAAGGCGACCGGGGACAGAAGTGACCGGTTGAAAATGCAGCAGGAATGCACTAACTAGAAAGAACGTAATGCAGGCCAAGCAAGTTGAGGACGCGACGCTAAGCAGAGAAATAGATAGACAGAGAGGCAAATAGAGGGCAACGCGTTGGTTGTGGTGTGGCAGCACAATTGGAATGAATGGCTCTGAAACTGCAAGGCTGGCTGGCTTAGTTCGTTCCTACCAGTATAAAAAAATCAAGATTCGCCCAAAAAGGCACTCAGGGCAGATGCGACTGGAGCCGCCGTAGAATCTGCGCCGCGATGCGATGCAATGCGATGCGACTTAGATGCGCTGGTAGGCTTTTGGAAGAAAAACCCCAAGCGCGACAAGGCTGAACGGGCAAAGACGTGGATTGCCGAATTTACACGGGCTGGTGGATAAAGACGCCGATGGCTAATAAGCTGCAAACTATAGATGTCAATGAAGTGATATGGTGGGCCGCCACAACTTCAAATTGTATGCTGCAAAACGAGACGCCAGGTTGTTTTGGCGATGAACTCCTATAGCGGTTAAGATTGATTTGAACGACAGATGCATGGATTTAGCTATGTTTGTAACCCTAACTCGTGTATAATTATTTCCTAGATCAGTATAAGCAACATTTTCTATTGAAACCCTGACGTCCACCTAGGGAAACATACATACTATAGGTTTCTCAACTACTGCTAGGGTTCCATTATTTACCATCGTTTATTGACGGCGTCTCTTCAGGAGTCATTCAGTTTGCTAATGCTAACTACCGTGCAGCTACAATAGAACGGGCAGAAGCTTTGTAAATGCACGCACGAACCATGGAATGGGATCAAGTAACGACTAGCAGTGGAATCTAGCAAAGAATGAAGCAGTCTAGACGTCATATACTACCAACGGATGGATGCTCATATTGATACTGCAGTGAGTATATGTACCTCACTTGTGGTACGGCGGAGGGCGCATTCTTATCCGAAACTGCTGGCAACGTGTCTGTGTCTATATCAACAAGATTGGTATGGTATTGGTCTCAAGTGCTCGTAGACAGTCAAACAGCAACCACTCTGTGACGGAGCCAACAAGGTGAAGCTATTCGCAGACTGATATTGACCGTCTGTTATTGCTTCGAAGCCCCTGGACCGGCAAGGCTGCAGCGTCTGCTGTGAAGTTAGTGGGAAAGGAACAGGGAACGGCCTGAAAGATAGTGGTAAACTCACTGACTTTGGGCTCCTGGGACAAGCTAGTCTACCTAGAAACTTCTACAAGTCTGGACGAAGTCCGAGCTTCCTTTCTCTCTAGAGAATTTTCCTACCAATTTCTCTGTGTTCTAGTGGCGACGAACCTATTCTGTGGTGATAATTTTTGAAGCGCCAATTTTCGCAACATACACGCTACGATTTAGTCGACCACTACGTCTACGCTTCCAAGTCAATACACAGAATCTAGCTTTGCTTCTTTGCTCTTCCATATTCGTCAGCGGTGTGACTTTGCTGCATCCTAATAATCCCAGCTCAAGGTCGACTCTGCACCGGATCGATTTATTTTTCCTCCCGCTCGGCTCTCCCAAGTCTTGTTCTTCTCTCTCGACTCGACTTCCCCCCACCATCGGATCCCTTCCATCCACCTCCATCGCGTGCCTCAAGGTTCGCACAACGCCTGCTTCGACGTCCGCACCGACATTTGCTCATAACGTCGCCTGTCTTATTTTCCCACGCCGATAGCTGATCTTACCCACCGCTCTTCTACCCTAATCTCACAATCACTCACAATGCCTTTGGGAATCGACACCACCCGTCGCAATAAGGTGCCGCGCATCCTCTCGGATGCCGAGCGGGCTAACCTAGACGAATTCGTCGAGCACATCATCTACTCTGCCCGGTAAGGTCCTACCGCGCTTCTGCGTTGCGATTGATGTCAACATTGCGCTAACATGTTGCTCTCTGCAGCTATTCTGACGAGGAGTACGAGTATCGCCATGTCCAGATCCCGAAGGCTATGCTCAATGCCATCCCCGAAGACTATCGCGACCCGAGAACTGGTACCCTGAAGCTTCTTTGGGAGGAAGAATGGCGGTCCATTGGCATAACACAGGTATAACTCGAATTAAAGTGCGCGTATAGTAAAAAACTTAACTAACAATTGTCTTTAGAGTCTCGGATGGGAGCACTACGAAGTACACGAGCCCGAACCACACATCCTGCTGTTCAAGTGAGTCTCGCTATATCTAGGGAGACAATCCCTCTGCTATCTCTACCAACTGGCATAGAGATATCTGTATTCTAACTACCCTTTCTCTTGTAGGCGCCCGATCAATTTCCTGCCTTAGACTATCTGGGCTCTTCAAAATAAACAAAATGACAAAAAAAACATCCATAAACAGAGAAACAGCCAACATTACTAATTGGTTTACCTACGCTTTTCTCAACTACCATATATCACCATTACTCTTGCCGCGCCAGCCAAATCCATTCATCACACGCTACGTCTTACGCTGAATATGCTTGAACAAACATTTATAGATATCGCATTTGTTTGTACACGTGTTATAATGGCACAACCTTGACGGCATTCCTAGACAACGAGTCCAATTCTAACCAGGAGTTGTTGCTTGCAATTTGAGGACCACCTGTTATGGATATCCTATGGGTAGCCGCTCTGAATAATACCCCATGGGGATTCTGTGTCATTGTCATCTGCTCTGCTTTCCTTCGCGTACGCATGGGCTAACCTACCTAGTAATACCTTTATACACCCTGCGCCTCTCATACTGAACGTCGCTAGCTTGATGACCACAAACTCTATGCGCCAGCTAGCTTTTAATACTGCAAAAATAATTCAATAGTACATATATACTACACGCTGATTTCCAATGTGACTAGCAATATGCCTTGTATTAGGACGACTATCATCGTCATTATGAATCTGTTCCAAGTGTCTCCTAACACGCTTTGAATTGGAGTCAACATGGACGACAAGCCATAATGTCGTAGATACTCTGAGCGCCTTCAGATGCATGCTCTTTCTACAGCCACCAATATAGACCTGGTTTAGCAGGAAGTACATAAATGATAGGGATGCACCGATAGTTGCTTAATGCTACTCTTGAGCTTATATATGGTACCTGCTGGTAGTACTAACATCGGCTTGATAACATGATAACTTGTTCAAGGCTACCAATTAGTCACATGGCATTTCAAAGTCGACTGCAAGACATTGTGTTGGCGGCTAAGAGTGACTAGCCCTGGTTTTGGAATCCTCCAGCGCCAGTGCACCACATTATGCGCAAACCGTAAACAGAACGGGTACTACTACTGGGTGCGGTAAAGTTTAAGCTTGCTGAAGATATCTTAGTTGGTCTTTATGCATTTATGGATAGCTGGCTGACTGAAAGCATGGCTAGCTAGGCTGGCGAAGTTCGGACCTTGTGGATCAAACAGGACAGACCGAAACAGATAATATCAGGTACTGATTGCGTATGATACATCGAGAAGACTTATATCTGGAATTATACATAGTAATGATACCACTGTACATGTACACTGACTTGTTTGGTATATTGTTGTCACATTCCTAGAGAGATCGGAGCAAAACGCAGCTTGAAATCGACAGTATGAGGAAAAGTAAGCTAACGAATGAATAGTAAAGCGACTCGGCAGGGGTTGAGAGTCGTGAGGAATCTTGCTTATGAGGGTAGGTTTAGGTGCAACAATAAAACTTTGAAACAACAGGGCTTACCTAGCTAGGGCACTCTGATAGAGGGTGCCTGATCTAGGTTTCAGTTCCGAAGAACTAGAAAGAATACAGTAGAAAGCGTCACGTCCCAATGGAAGAAGATATCTTGCTGTGTACTCTAAACTAAAAAGTTAGCCCTAGAGGTCTTGTAGAAAAGCAAAGAAGGCAGCCTAGATGGATGGAATACTGCCACACTCTAAGAACCATGGCACGCCACTAAAGCTAAGCTCAAGGAAATGATCGCACATATGAACGGCGCAATACAAGGGCATGTGAGACTAGATCAGTAGGCTTGGTGACCTCAGAGACTTGCTAGATACGAGAAGAAAGTATAGATATAGTAGCACTGGCTTGCTTCTTTATAGTACAAGGCATCACGACGAACCAATCTGAGGAATCACACCACCGGGATGGGCAGCTCGTAGCGAAAGCCGGCATTTCACAGTCAAGGAACAAGCTCAATGGCTTCTTCCTCTGCTTTTGTTTTTGCTAGTGAGTGATCCTTGCGTCAGAACCTCAGTTTGGCCCGGATAGCCATTAGTAAGGAGTATATTTCTGGCAGCAAGAAGTATTGTCTACCTCAATATTAGCAGGACTCATAGTAGTAGAGGAAGTACCTAGTACCACGCCACCTGGCGGAGATTTCAGTTACGGGACGCACGATTCTGGAACGATTCCTCAGACGTCTGGCCTACAAGGACCGCGGGGCCATCTGCCCATCTGGGGCTTTTCTGCTGGGTTGGAAGGAGAGCGAGTGAACTGGCTGCTACGATTTATGTGTTGTGATGTTCAAAAACGGATCGAATGATTCTCGTTCAGGTTTAATCTTTATTTGGTATTAGAGAGCATTAAAAAACGTGGCAACTTCACAAAGATCCCTAGTAAGGCTTAGTTTGCTGTCTCTGTAAGCAACCCACATCTTAATTTTTTTTTCCAAATTTTTTCCCAAGTTTTTTTCTACTTTAGGACTTCAATAGACGCCATCAATAAGAATGCTTACTTTGCTCTTCATTTGAGCCTTCTCGTTCTACACTTACCGATATTCTCTTATATACTCTAACTGCGACTTCGACGAAACTTTGTATGCCTAGAGCTTGACAAATACGGACCAGCGCTGCTTACCAATCCGGATAGTAGCTTGTTGCGACGTAATACGTATAGCAAGAGGCGATCACCGTTCTCGCATCTTGTTTGCGCCGAACTGACGCTCTGCGGACAAACTCAGAGCTGCCGGGTGCCTCTGAAAACCGCATTTTCTACCCTTGAACCTTCGACGATGCGCATACCTACGTTACTTATTGGTGTGGCAGCCCTAGCCAGTGTCGCTCATGGCCTCGACGAAGCTGAGGAGTGCATAGTAAGATCTAATTGAAAGTTTCCGCTTCTGTACCTTCGAGCTATCCTGTTAACTCAATGCCTTTCTAGATCTCACCACGATCTATTGTCAACGATGCCTGTGCTTCCTACGCAACCCTTGAACAGCTCAACAGCCGGGTGAAGCCCGTCCTCGACGACCTTGTAACGACGACCGACTTCTTTTCACACTACAGACTGAACCTATTTAACAAACGCTGTCCATTCTGGAATGATGAAATGGGCACTTGCGGCAACAGAGCCTGTGCTGTCGAGACACTCGATGACGAAAAGGATATCCCAGAGATCTGGCGAGCCAAAGAACTGGGTAAGCTCGAGGGCCCCGTAGCTAAACACCCAGGCAAGAAACAGCAAAGCGAACGCCCTTTGCAAAGACCTCTGCAGGGAGGCCTGGGCGACAACATTGGCGAGAGCTGCGTGGTCGAGTACGACGACGAATGTGACGAGCGTGACTACTGCGTCCCCGAGGACGAGAGCACAACTTCAAAAGGCGACTATGTCAGCCTGCTCAAAAATCCCGAACGCTTCACTGGCTATGCCGGCGCAGGAGCCCGCCAGGTGTGGGACACTATCTACAGTGAGAATTGCTTCCAGAAAAGTTCATTTCCACACTCCGCCAACCTTGGTCAGTCGTCGGTTGTCAAGGGCCCCGCGGCCCACGATTTCAAGCAAGTTCTACAAGCTGTAAGCCGTCAGCAGGTATTTGAGAACGGTCTCACAGAGGCACCCTCTGATAATACTGTAGTGAAAACATTTGACGACGAAGAGTGTATTGAGAAGCGTGTGTTCTATCGTGTTGTTTCTGGTATGCACGCGAGCATCAACTCCCATCTATGCTGGGACTACTTCAACCAGACTACCGGTGAATGGACTCGCAACTTGGACTGCTACATCAGCCGTCTTCACAAGTTCCCCGATCGTATCAGCAACCTGTACTTCAACTATGCCATGGTGTCCCGCGCCATTGCCAAGCTCGGCCCCTACCTCCAGAGCGGTGACTACACATTCTGCCTTGGTGACCCCTCTGAGGATAGTGCGACCCGGGCCAAGGTTCTTGCTGTTACCGAGGGTGCCGCTAGCGTACCGCACTTGTTTGACGAGAGCCTCATGTTCACTAATGGCGAGGGTCCATCTCTCAAGGAAGACTTCCGGAACCGTTTCCGCAACGTAAGTCGCGTGATGGACTGTGTTGGCTGTGACAAGTGCCGTCTATGGGGCAAGCTGCAAACTGCAGGCTATGGCACGGCGCTGAAGATCTTATTTGAGTTTGATAACGACAGTGGTGAAATCCCCGTGCTTTCACGTACTGAGATTGTTGCGCTTTTCAACACATACGCTCGTGTTAGCAACTCTATGAACGCCGTGCGTGAATTCCGCAACATGATTGATGCTCAAGAACAAGCCATCAAGATGACTGAGAAGCCCGATCCCCTCAAGACACTCGATGAAGCTGCCATTAGCAGTATTTTCGCTGCTGAGCTGGAGCAAACCTCAGCGGCTTCTGAAATATTTACTGAGAATACTGCTGGCCCTACCGACGCCCCTATATACACAGATTTGGCTGAACAATATTCTCAGTGGAAGGCGGCACGGCCCGCCGTTTCTCGCGACGAGGCTGCCGAGAAGGCCGCCGCAGTTGCATGGAAAAAGAAGCACGACGAGGAGTTCAATAGCCGATATGAGCATATCCCGCCCAAGCAGAGAAAGAAGCGCCAGGGAAACAGTGCTAACGACGAGCTGAAGCGTGTATGGGATGCCGTTAGCTTCATCTTCAGCTGCTGGCTCGAGATCCCACGTGCTATTGCCGTCGTTGTGGTATCTGAGGCAATCCGGGCGTGGCAGTTCTTCATCGGTTTGCCTGTGCATCCTCGGGTGTGGAAGTTTGTCGATCCGAACAATCGTGAACTCTGAGTTGCGGAAATAGAAGAGAGCTTGAGAGCTGTTTCTTATTTAGAGTATATAGCATCTGTGAAAGGGAGCTAGCGTTTGGGTTTCAAAGTTCATCTTTTGTTGTTTTTGTATTTATCTTTTCACATATATCATGCAGTGGCGTTTAGGGTTCATACTATATGCTTTTTTTCTCATTCTATATTATTTCAACTATCTCAAAATAATCTCTCCCCAATGATCATGAATTTCGTGAAGAGCTTCGATAGCTAGACATGCATTGAAGAAGTGCATTAAACGAATAAGTTTCCACCGCCTGGGACAACACCAGAACGTCGTAATTTGATATTTGAGATGACATTTCCAATCTTGACCTTGACACTGCTGACATCAACCTTCCATTCCTTAATCTGAGCAAAGCTATCCCCATCGAAGCATTCTTGGGCCCTTTGTTTCACGGTGTCAGAAGGGACATTGAACGTCCAGGCGATCGACATGTGGAATGCTGATCCGTCGACGGTACTAATGCCTTGTTGGCCCGCCTGTGTTTTTGAAGCGGAGGCATAGAGCACGTGTTGGCCAAACTTCTGTACGGCCTGGTTGCAGCGCTCAAGTAAGGCGCTTAGCTGAGGATTTGCACTAGAGGTTGCTGACGAAGAGGAGACGCTAAGGATGAGAAATGTACGTGAGGAGTCTGGTGATGTATACCAGTAGATTCTATACGGCGAGACATTGAAACTATAGAATGTGTTGTTAGTTGCGGTCAAGTCATGGATAATATTAGAATGAAGAGAACGTACGCAGGCATTCGTGATGCGTTGATACTGGTAGTTATAGCTTTCAAGAAATCATCCTTTTGCGCTGTAGAAAAAGCCACAGGACGAGACAAGCTGATATGAAGGGGCAAAACAGTCCCAAGATCATTCTCAAGTAAGGAGTGCAGCGTCATGTCTTCCGCGAAAAACTCTCTAATCTGCGATAAAAGCCTGCACAACATACCATGTTGCTGCTTATTTGGATACCCTGTGCTATCTATTAGTCTATATGTCATATATATGATTGTTTGAGTTTATGATACAACTAACATTCGACGTAGAGATGAGATGGCCAGTTACCGACTATATGTGGCGTCTGCCTCTTCCGACCCTGGTGCAAGGATGGATCGTCGACAGTACTTGTACGTACTGTGGATGAATAAAGATCTAAGAAGCTAGTGGGAAGTGGAGGAAGCGCACTTTTGTTGTCTTTACTGCTGTTTCCGGATATTGAGACTTGCTTTTGTCCTCGGGTGTTTTCCTTTGCCTCAATGAGTTGCTCGTCCTTGCTTGATTTGCGCCTTTTGGGCGGTGGTGGACTTGAATTATCATGACTGGATACTGAATCTGAAGATGATGCGTAGTCTACTAAGCCCATTCTGAAAATATTGCTCTAAAGTAGTAAGGCATGAAATCGTTGCTTTCGGAACATGTGTGTGATTATTTATTGTACTGCCGGTTCGCGGTTCAAGGTCCGCATTAGGCAGTCTGTAAAGACTACATACACTACAGAATGTCAACAAGGGATATCACCTAGCCCGACAACCCAGAACCCTGTACATTGTACGATTCTCTATCAAACTAACAAACAACATACAATACAAAACATACCTAGGTTTATATCACCGCAAGAGATGATGATGATAGTTTTATTTATACTACCACTGAGCGGATCAGCGCCCGCACTAGGCAGTCTGAGATCT
>LXKZ01000088.1:5586-24407 GCA_001856765.1 Endoconidiophora polonica | reverse complement strand
AGCAATGTAGGTAGATGTTAAATATACACACACACACACATAGTACTAACCGAAACACCCACGAAACACCCAAAATAGATGCAGTCGAGCAAAACTAAACTTTAGTGTAACAATTTCGCCTTTTTTTTGTGGGGTGCCAGCCAGCCTGAAGATCTCGACACGGTCTTGCTAAATTTCATGGCTGTTTAATATATAAAAATGAGTATCTTCATAGTTCTAGAAACTCAATAAGATTAATGATTATATATATGAATGTTACCATGTACGGCATTATAAATAGACATGGGCTTGAGAAGGGTTTGCTATAAACGGTAACAGCCAGTGTCACTACATCTACTACTACTTACTAACCCTCAGCCAGGCTCAAGCCGTGCAACTATTCAGTAATAAAAGATATCATAGCTATAGTTAATGTACACGATTTATTATTACTCATTACTATGTTAGATGTTCAACTACGACAATAATGTACTTCATGTCTGCAACTATGTCAACAGTAAAACTGTCTATTTACGGTACTCTATCCTTACTTACGCTACAGTAGACTCGCTACAACTCCTATGACGTTACGTTTCATCCCCTTGTAAAGTCTTCAATGACAAGTCACGAGTAAGACGAGATAAAGGAGATCGTCGGGTATTACTTGTTTTATGGGACAAGGCGTGTTTGTGTTATTCCAGGAGTACATTGGGAAACACGGAACAAAGAGGGCTAATAGGCAAAGATAGTTGGCAGTTGTGATGTTAGCGGGCTCATGCAAGGTCTTGGCAGGCTTAGTAGTAGTATCGACATGGTTGGATAGCATCGTCATGTAACTAACTAATACTATTGTAGCATGCCATTGATAACTTTGACAGCCATAATAGCACAGTTAGTTAAATCGTATTATAGGCAGATTACTATTTTAGAGAGGGGGTGAACGGATTCAAATTGTTTTTTTTTCAAAGTTCAAAAGTATCTGTGGATATATGGTGATGAGATGCAAAAAAAAATACAGAAAAGCAAAAAGCAACGCAAAAAGGAATATTAAAAAGAAATAATCCAACGACTCGCAGCCCAAGGGTCTTCCTTAACGGGCGCGTATAAAGTATCAAAAAGTCGCTGCCGAACACAACGCAAAATATTCGTAACATAACGCTAATAAGCTGCCTACCCACCCGTTGTTGATCGCAAAGTGATGTTCATGAAGAAGATAATGAAAAGAAGAAGAGTCATTCCGTGGCGGTCGTCGAGTTGGCCACTTTAAAGTACGGGGTTGGTTGTTGGTCGTATCAAAGGAAATAGATAATATGTCCCACTCATTGGTTTAGAGAGTAGACATCTCCGCAGCACCGTTGCGGAAAACGAGCATAGCGTGTTTGCCGCGAACGATATCGCTAGAGTAGGCACTGGGGATAATCATGCCATTGTCGGTACCGAGACCCAGGTTGTTGAGCTTGCCGGAGCCAAGGTCGAACATGCAGCCGTGAACCTGAAGACCACGCTCCCGGATAGCTTGCTTAACATGCCAGTTGTTCATAACAACACTGACACTAGACTCAACGTTAAGCTCAGAAATACGAGTATTCTTGACGTTCTCGTCCATAATATCATCGAGTTCTTCGGCGTACTTGTTGCGGACCTCACGCAGAGGAGTCAACCAAGTATCAAGGACGCCACCAACAGGTTTGTCCCCAAGAACAGCGCCACAGCCACCGCAAGCAGAGTGGCCGCAGATGACAACGTGCTGGACTTTCAGGTGGGAGACACCATACTCTAGGACAGCAGAGGTGTTGATATCGGTAGGCGAGACAATGTTAGCAATGTTACGGTGAACAAAAATATCACCTGGCTGAAGCCCAGTGACGGTTGTTTCAGGAACACGAGAATCGGCACAGCCAATCCACACTTGATAAAGGCGAAAGTTAGCGATTAGTTCGATCTCGGAAAATCGGAGTGCCTATACTAACGGATGGAAGGCGCCTGGCCAGCTGTGAGTTTCTCAAAGAAAGCAGGGTTCTGGTGCGCCTTGTAGCCAGCCCAGGCCTGGTTAGAGCTCAGGGCGTACTCGAACGTGTTCTCTGCGTTTCATAAAGTGGATGTCAATACTGTGTTATATACGTATAGTATCCGTTGCGACGGCAGCTATGAAGCTGCCAGTTGTTCGACTCACTTGTGAAAACCATTTTGGCGTTTGTGTGTGTGTGTGTGTGTATTATAGAAGCAGAAAAAAGACAGCTGATAGCTTTGAAGAGAGGAGATTTATCTGGAACAAAAAGATTCAGGTATGGAAGATTAAATAATATAAGGTGTTATCTGCTAAAAAAGAAAATAATTGTTAGATACGACTGTCCGGGTAGTTGGGAGTCTCTGGTAACCGGCCGGGAAAGGTTGCGTGATGCAGCCTACCAGGCATGATTTGATGGATGATTCGGGGACTCCTTGATACCACCAGAAGAAAAAAGACAAGACTACTGACGTCCAAGCACATATAGATCATGGAGAAGCAAGGCGGAGATAAAGCAGACCAAAGGAGGGGTATATTGCGCGCAGGGCATGGATTAGAAGGGTGGCGAAGGTTACTTTGTGCAACCGGACTTACTTTGTGAGGAAGGACTACTCCAAAGGACCAAACAGATAAAGTCTGTAAGGCAGTTGGCAGTACGGTAGTAACAGTATAAATGTAGGTGATAGAAGGTGTTGATGAATAAGTCGAAGGTATTAAAGGGTGGTGTTTGTAAATACAGAGAGAGCCGGGTATAAGAGTAGGTTTGGTAGTGCCAGAGATGAGGGCGAACAGGCCAATATGACGATGATGGATGCGTGGGTATATTGGGTGATGAGAGCAGAAGAGACAAGAAACCCAAGAACCAGCGGAGAAAGGTGATGGCGACAGATACTTATACAGGCCACTAGAGACAGTGAACTCTACTGTTATACTGATCTATCATAACGGAGATCCAGAACTAAATCCAACAAACTCAGCCAAGCCTAAGCCAAGCCAGAGTGAACCAGACTCGGCTTGAAGGGGGGTTAGGGACGGGCGCAGTACAGCGCTTGCCCAGAGACTCTGATTGAGAAGAGAAACATTACAGGGTGGGCTGGCGTTTCAACGTGGGGTGGCCAGTCCAGGGAGCAAGAAAGGCTCAGAATGGAATCCAAGGCGGAGTTCGCATTGCCAAAAACTACTGGGTGTTGAGATTGCCTGATAAACACGACATAGAAATAGAATACTGATGAGAAAAAATAGCCCCAAAACAGCAGATTGGGGGGGGGGGGGACGCAGGAAGTCACTGACAACCTGCAGCTTCCATGTCCTGATGATGCCAGTCCCCGGACAAATCGGAGCCTGCCATAGCAGTTTTCCGACCGCAAACAAGGAAAGTGCTCATAAGTGCATACTATGTAGATACATCACATAGTAATCGTAGTAGAATTTCAAAACTAATGACGATATAGCATATATGCTTGCGACTATATTATAACGCTGGTGGTGGTAAGTGGCTGATGATCATGGCCTCACCTGCAACCGACTATCAGGACATGTGGGCGGCGTCACCTTCCCAGAACTGCTCATTTTTGGTTCTCAATATTGACGGCTTGCAGCACCGGCAAGATTATTACACAGTCGCATGACTGCCTACTTTGGAAGCATAGCAGACGGGGGCGGATGGTGGATTGAGGGTGGGCGGATAGGTGGGTGGGATGCGTTGCAGGTACTATCTCTGATATACGTGATATCTGGTTCGCACTCAGAGCCGAGAAGAAGAGAAGAAAAGCGCATTTGTGTACGTGTACTTAAGCTGATTGGCTTCTTGAAGGAGGGGGTCCGGGTTAGGCGAGCAGCAAAACTTACTGATATCACAGACGCAACCCCCAACATTGTGCAGCGCGGGTAATGAGTCCATGGATCCGGCCAGGCGGCGCACACATGAAAGGAACTCTCAAGGAATGTCTATTCCCGTGCCTTCTTTATCTTGTACTATCCTTCGTCATCGAAGAGAGAGGATGATAGATAGAACACAAGAATGAAAACGGCACGCCCCATCATCCGCATCCACCTCATTATCTTCCCCGTTTTCTCCTGCTCAGCATTTCCTGTGTTTCTTTCGTGTCTTCTTCCCTGCTGCAATGTTCGTGGTTAGCTGCCGCTTACTATAGAGCTGCTCCAGCTGCCGACAAGGTGTCTAGACCTTTGCTCCAAATCGCTACAAAAGCATTGGAATGATTTGCTTAGCCTGCCTTAGCCAAGACTCCATCAAACATCCATAAAGACGGCGTTAAACAATCGTAGTTTCAAACATGCTCTGCGCTGAGGCCGTCCGCGTCCGCGTTCCCAATAACAATTGCATAGTCCCCAATTAGGACCCAATTAGTATGGATAACTTACAGACAACCTGTGTGTTACTACTTACAACAATAGCAAACTCCCCAAATTACCAGGGCGCCCTAGAAGCCACCTAGAAATTTCCGAAACAATTAAATTCGCCAAGAGCAAGAAAGCTTGGCGTGCCTAGTCTTGGCCCATCTAGGGGGTCCTCAATCACCAACCCTAACGCTGTCTCCTCTAAACAATGCGCTCTAGCTCTAGAAGCTTCAGACTGTTCAGTGCCAAAGCGTTAATTATTTCCAGTCGTCAAAGACTTGACAGTTCTATATCCTCTGACAAGTGGCCTAGACTGTAACATCATCTACGTCAAAACAGCTCTAGAGCCTGAAGATATTCCTTCATTAGCACCTGCCAAGAGGACTATTTATGGTTATTCTGCAGTACGGCTTGCTACAGCCTAGCAAAAGCATTGTGCTCAATTATTACGTACTGCACGGAAACACTACATGCAGCCGCAAGTCATAATAGCTAGCTTTCTCGGCTGAAGATCTGCCAAGAATACAGGCGATTTGACAATTAGCAAAGCCAAGAACCTAATCGAAATGAAAAACAAACAGCGCTGATTCAATCACATGACTCCTATACTAACGTGTACAACAATCCGGACCACAATCCACCGTTACCGAGAATATGTGACAGTACGTATCTTAGTTTGAATTTACTCCCCTTTCTTGATTTTCTGATAACCCTTTGATGGGAGGGATAGCATGATGATATTGTCACAGATTTCTGGAATCTCGATACATTTAAAATATATATGACGGTTAAAATAATGCCTAGCTACATTGTAATATCACCTTCCACATGATAAGACGCACATTGGAAATAATCAAGGGGGCGTTATCATCATCGGATGCTTCGGCACCTGCGCACCGACACCTTTCCAGCTTCATCTGATGCTTACTAGAGCCGCTTGTTGTTTATATCGCTGTCGGCTCCGTTCCATTGCTTGGTTAAATGCCGCTCACCGATGTAATTTGTGAGTAACTCCTTCTAGCCAGCCTACATTTGCTGCAACCAATAGGCACGAACACGGGACCTGTCGGCAATTTGGAATCGAATATTCTTCTCTTCCTTCACCTCACTTGCCAGTACTCAACATTTATTCCAAAGTGAGAATCGCCTGTGTCAAGACGGGATTGGCCAGCTGTTACATGGCATGGTAGATCTAGGATTATTAGCACTGATTACACTTACACTGCATAGAGGCCTAACTTGGGTTGAATTAAGTACAACAGTGACGGCTGCTGATGAGACAAGAAAGCAAAGAGTTGTTAAGCCATTTGTACATATTTAATATTCGCTTGTATACAAGTTATGGGAACTACAGAGAATGAAGTAATAGATATCTGTATTGGTTACCGACAGAGAAGATAAGACTACGCCATGCCGCTAATCACACACATTTCTTTTCAATATCTAAAGAACAGAGCAAGCTTTTGTGTGTGAAAAGAACAAGTGAGCAGTGCTTACCTCATTCGAGAGATTAACAGCTACTTGAGTGAAAATATTTCCATTTGCGCCATGCCCATCCTTACATAAAGACTTATCATAATAAAAAACAGGAAACTCCAATGGCGTACATACATCTGCGTACGAGAGAAAGAGTAAGGAAATAAAAAGACGAACACAAAAGCCATTGCAAGTTTTATTGAGAAGACTTCAATTTTTTGTTGTTCCATATCCCGAACTCCGGTTTTGTGCTACATTTTCATTCATAACCGTTGTCCAGCTTAAACCTTTAGGGAGTTCTCCAGGGCCTTGCGCTTCTTCTCGATACGCTTGACAGCCTTGTCACCCATGATACCACCGCCCCACTGCTTGCGAGAAGCCTCGTTCTTCTCGAGGTAACCCTCCTTGACGGCCGAGACAAGCTTGGACAGCTCGTTCTTGTCCTCGGCTCGAACCTCGGTCAGAGCCAGAACGGCGGCAGTCTTCTTGTGGACGACAGTACCGAGACGGGCCTTGCCCTTGATGATGGCGTAAGGAATGCCCATCTTGCGGCAAAGAGCTGGCAAGAACACAACCAGCTCGATAGGGTCAACATCATTGGGAATCAGAACCAGAGAGGCCTTCTTGTTCTCAATCAGACCAACAACGTGGTTTAGACCGTACTTGACGACGTATGGCTTCTTGGAGACATCCTCCTTCTTCTTGCCATCCTTGATAGCGGTGGCCTCCTTTAGAAGACGCTCCTTCTTCTCAGCGGTGGTCTCGGGGCGGTACTTGTTTAGCAGCTTGAAGGCCTGGGCAGCGGTATTGCGGTCCAGAACCTGCTGGAACTGAGCCAGAGCAGGAGGAACTTTGAGGCGGATGCTTAGGACCTTCTTCTGGCGCTGGAGGCGGACATACTCAGGCCACTTAACCATGCGAGAGACATTGCGTTTAGGCTGGATGTCCTGGCCGATACCGTAGTTGCGGGGGCGCTTTTCGATGAGAGGGTTCTATGATGACGAAGAATAAAGTTAGCGGGCATGACTAATCGGTTGGCATCTCCGGGGAGATGACAACGAGGAGATTTAGAGAGTAAGTTACTAACCTTGGCGACCTTCTTAACACCAGATGACTTGACGCCAAACGGCGCGGGGGCAACCTTCTTTCCGGACTTGGGGGGCTGTCATTGAGAAGAAGACAAATTAGCGACTATGTCGACTAAGCAAGGTCTTCATTGACTCTAACGAGAACTAGATCAGTGTAGAGATTTGACGTCCAGCACTGATCAAGACTCCAGCCGTTATCATCACTTAAGTCTTGCTTTTTACAGCCAAGACCGAGCGGAAATACACTCAGATGTTACCACAAGGATGAAACAACATGTTGTGCAATAGCTTCGCCAGCAGGGACTGCTGGCGATTTAGAATCAAATTGACCGAAATAAGATCGTCGTTTGACTTACCATTTTGACTGTACTTCACACGTTATGGAGTTTAGGAGATGTAAAAGTAAATCTCTAAGAAATTTGGTGATCGAAAGCTTCCATATGACAGAAATATTATTATGGTGTAAAAAGCTTTGTGTGGGGTAGTCTAAATTGGTGCATGTTTGTCTCCACTTAGGGCTGTGGCGTTCTCAGGTGGCTTATAATGCACAGGCCCCACCAAAGAGCATGCAAGTTGGCCGTGCAACGACACTAGTACACAATAGTCAACTTGCCCCCCCCCCCCCCATAGGCGAAAGTTATAATATCTTATCGTATAGCAATATATGAAGCAAGTATGATAGAATAACATAGATAGTATACGTATACATCATAATCATCTATTTTGTCTATTTTGTTTACATTTGGCTACATAACCAACCACATATGGCGCCTCAGATCTGCGGACGGTGTGAGACTGAACGAGCCGTAGTCAAACGCCCCAAAAATCATGACAAACTCTGCAAGTCATGCTTCATCTTCGTATTCGAAGAGGAAGTTCACCACACAATCGTCACATCGAAATTATTTCACCGCGGAGAGCGACTTGCTATCGGTGCATCTGGAGGCAAAGACTCAACTGTTCTGGCTTCAGTATTGAAAACGCTTAATGATAGACATGACTACGGCGTCGAGTTGGAACTTCTCAGTATTGATGAAGGCATCACAGGATATCGTGATGATTCGCTAGAGACGGTCAAGCAAAATGCAGTCGATTACAATATGCCTCTTACGATCCTAGGGTACGCGGAACTGTACGGTTGGACTATGGACCAAGTAGTTGAAGTCATTGGAAAGAAAGGAAACTGTACATACTGCGGTGTCTTTCGTCGACAAGCACTTGACCGTGGCGCCAAACGGTTGGATATCAAGCACGTGGTCACTGGCCACAATGCCGATGATGTTGCGGAGACTATTCTCATGAATTTGCTCAGAGCAGATGTCCCGCGCCTGTCACGAAGCACCAACATTGTTACTGGTATAGGAGCGAAAGATGTGAAACGCAGCAAGCCACTCAAGTATTGCTACGAGAAAGAAATCGTGCTCTATGCCCACCACAAGAAGTTGCTGTATTTCAGCACGGAGTGTCTTTACAGTCCGGAAGCCTTTCGTGGTACGGCGCGTGTCTTAATCAAAAACCTAGAACGAGTCCGTCCTAGTGCCATCTTAGATATAGTTCGCAGTGGTGAAGATATGGCACGACTGGTGGACACGGGTCCCCCCAGTCCTTCTTCAGCATCATGCAAAAAATCCGCTGGGTCAGCGAAGATTACAACATTGGGTCACGGCGCCGACAAGAGCCGAACAATCATGGAGACTGATATAACTACAGGCAGAGTCTACGGCAAGGTGCAGGTAGGAATGACACCGTCAGAGTCAATTGCAATTACAGCCCCTCAGACACTACAAACACTAAAGAGATGTGAGCGTTGTGGCTCTATGTCAAGCCAGGGCATATGTCAAGCATGCATGTTATTAGAGGGATTGAACAAAGCGCGGTCTGAACAGAATATAGAACTATAGATGGATTCAAATAGAAACTACTCATTGTATTTACAACAATGAGACGTTCGCATCGACTAGCTTAACTAACATTGTAGGTAGGATATGTTTTTACAAATGCCATGTCTCACGCTTCTGGTATGGGAATTGTTGTTTTGTTGAATATAGCTTTGGTCTGAAGTTCCAAAGCCATGAAAATGCTGTATGATTGGCTGAAACTGGTTATCTGTTAAATCGAGTGACGGGGTTGAACCTATTACACCATGTGTTAGCTGCATGAATGGATAGGGATGCCGCTTTTGGGTGATGTGTACTGACTCTCCAAGGCTGGTTAAGTTCGAACCCAGGGGGTGCCAAAGGACTGTCAGTTTGGCCACGGAGGTTACCTGTAAGTCTGCGATCTCTCTCCATCACTAGATCGGGTTGTGGTTAGTACATTTTTTTATGGCATTATATTTATTACCTTTGATTAGCAATGCTTACTTTGCTATATATAATTGTTAGTTAGATCGAATAGGTAGCAGCTAATGGAGCTTACTTACTCTGTCCCAGTCATCAAGCGACCAGCGCGGAGTTCTCTGGCCGTTCTGCCAATACTTCACAGCACTAAGACCGCCACCGGCAACGCCGAACATCTAGACAAATGGGTGAGCATAGTGTTGACTGAAGGTGGGTTGGAACAATTGCTATGCTTACGATGGAGATAATTCCATAGGAAATAAAGACCTCAAACGGAACACCCATGGTTGAGAGTTAGCCTTATGGTTGTGATTGATGGTAAAGCTCAATTAAGGGTCTGATATTAACGGTATTGCGATAGTGATAATTTGAAGGTTTAGCTATTCGTCAGAAAGAATAGGTGGAGCCGTGCGACTGACTAAGCCGTATCAGAAACAAGATAACGCCCATATTTTCATATTTTGGTGGTACTATTTAACTTCACATTAGGTAAGGGCCCGCTGGTACTAGCAAGGGTTAGAAATAGTCAGTATTAAGTAGTGGCGATGCTTAGTTCGATAGACGCGTTACCGTTCTAATGACTGACGCGTTCCATTCACAAAAAAATGGAATAATCGAACTAAGAACTGATACTCAAAAAAAGCAAACCCAACCAACCAACCGAAATAAATACATATTGAACATAAAAAATTGTATCTCTGGCGCCTAAACAATAACCAAACTCTGCTTTTGCATTAGGGTTAACCCTATTCAAATCTTAAGAAACGTGCAGTCCTAGTACTAGTATTATGTACATAGTTGAAAGTGGAACCTCAACGCGGCACGTGCTAAACCTGAGCCAGCTTGAGGGTGGAGAAACTTGGGAAGCGCGTTACAACTGCTACTAGTAAGTTTCGCTGTAATAATGAGCATAAGCTAGTTGCAATTGATGCAGCGATACACACAACAACCATCGATTCTGTTTCGCCGATATTTTGTTCGCCTACCCAAAGCGACTATCGCACTATGGACTGCTGCTTTTTAATCAGTACCTAAGCTGTATCATCCATATCGCTGGTCTTTTTATTGTCGCAACTCGTCATGGCGCATCCCACTTTAACTGAAGAAGACTTGCAAAATAGTGCCGCCCTGTCCGGACAAGACATCATGGTTTCTAACTTTAACTCTCCACAACGAACGTCGTCGAGTACAGATCCTAGCAACGACAAAGACTTGATGCATGATGCTGATGAATACAATTCCGCATCCGATGGCAGTGTTTCCGACGAGGTGGAATTTCGTGAAGCACTTGAAGCACCCGCCCATGAACACGACATGATGGACGAAGATGAAGATGAAGAAGACGAAGAAGTCGAAGACTCTTCTGTGGATGACAACGAGCATCACCACGACGAGGGGAACTCTCGACATGGCTCCAATAGCGAAATCGGAAGCGACAGTAGCAGCGGAAGCGGCAACGACTCGTTCGAGGACGCCGATGATACGGAAGGGGTTGGTGCAGTTAAGCTCAAGCCAGGCGAGTCTGATGACGAAAGCGTCAGTGAAACTGGTGAATCTGGAGATAGCCATAACGAAGGAGAAGATTCATTCAGTGCCGATGAATGGGATGTCACTGAGCATATCTCAGATGAAGAGGCCGGTGACGATGACGACGATGAAGTTAGCAACGCGCCCAATCCTTGCATATTCTGCATAGCAGAAGACAATGAGTCTGGCGAAGACGCTTTTGAGAACCTGATATGTTCAAGATGTAGCGGATCCGGTGAGCTTTGATTGCAATCTTCACACTAGACCAATTGGATGCTAACATGCTCTATATATGTAGCTCACGTACGGTGTGCCCGTCAAGCGGGATCTTTTTGCTTAGAGAGTAGTAAGTGTTTACTAAAAATCATACATGATAAAACACATTATCTAACTACCTACGAACAGACTCTTTGCACTGGACTTGCCCCGAATGCCACAGATTGGCGGATCACACGGAACTGAACAGCACGGCTATCGATGTCACGTTTGATAGTGATATAGTTACGCAAACAACTTCGCAACTTACACTCAACAACGGCTCAATACAACCTAACGAGGAGTCCCAAGAAAACTCAAGGTCTCTCCGAAAACGGACCATGACGGCAGCTGACGAGGATGAGGCTGCCTTAACATTGCGCAAGCGGCTTAGACAGGGCTCAGCTTTATCGCGACGTTCTCAAGAAGATGTCTCGATGGACGGCTGTGATCAGTCGCAATCCGCCAGAAATCTTCGCATTAAACGACGGGGTCTTGTAACTATCCAAAGAGGACCTCAGTCATTGATAGTCAAGATCAAGGTCAAGGCGACTGCCCTTCAACTCATATTGGCACAGCCACCATCAGGTAATGCCCGTGGACGGCGCAGTGGTGCTCGCTCTGGCGGCTTTGCAATGTCTGCAGTTGATATGGAACCGCCAGCTGCCCCATTTACATACATCTCACAACCGTTCTATTCATTTTTCGACCGAGAAACAGACGATGCCAAAGGCAAACCGTACGGTGGAATACTCACTGATGTTGAGGCAGACACTACTAAAACTCTGCCTATAGAGGAAGATAGAAAGAAGTTCTTGGAAGCCAAATCTACCGCGGAAGAGGAGTGGCGTAGCCGCGTTATTAAGATGCAGGCTGAGAAACCATTTCCGCAAAAAAAGTCTAAGAAATCAAAGGGTCCTGGCTCGCAGATTGAATGCATAGACTTTGGTGGATGGGAAATCGATACGTGGTATGCTGCACCATACCCTGAAGAATACAGCCGCAATAGGGTGCTGTACATCTGCGAGTTTTGTCTAAAGTATATGAACTCGGACTACGTAGCATGGAGACACAAGCTCAAGTGTCCGGCGAAACATCCACCAGGTGATGAGATCTACCGTCACGAGTCTATATCTGTGTTTGAAGTCGATGGGCGCAAGCATCCTGTATATTGTCAAAACCTATGTCTACTAGCAAAGCTTTTTCTGGGGTCGAAGACTTTATACTACGATGTAGAGCCTTTTCTTTTCTATGTTCTTTGCGAATATGATGAGCTGGGATACCATTTTGTTGGCTACTTTTCCAAAGAGAAACGTGCCAGCAGCCAGAACAACGTCAGCTGTATCCTAACACTACCGATACACCAGCGGAAAGGTTATGGAAACCTGTTGATTGACTTTTCGTATCTTCTGACACGCGTTGAACGCAAGACAGGTTCGCCGGAAAAGCCTCTATCCGACATGGGTCTAGTTTCATATCGAAATTATTGGCGATTGATTCTTTCCAAATACCTGCTCAAACACCATGCGAACGACGTACAATCCAAGCTAGGCTTAAGTATCCGCCAAATATCAGACGACACCGGCTTAACACCTGACGATGTTGTATCTGGTCTTGAAGGTCTACGCTGCTTGGTACGAGACCCAGAATCACAACTATACGCTTTCCGGATTGACATCGAATACTGTACCAACTATGTAGCTAAATGGGAGGCCAAGAAGTATGTGAAACTGGAGTCCACTGCACTAACTTGGACGCCCTACGTTATGGGCCGTGGCACAGCAAATACCTTGGATCTGGCACCGGCTTTAAGCCACTTGGGTGATGAGGAAGACGATCACAGTGGCCACAAGCCCAATGGTGTTGCAGAAGGAATGGACCATCCAAGTGATAACACTCCTAGCCACGCCGAAACATGTGCCAAAAACGGTGTGATATCGCAAACCGGGATCAACGGGCATTGGAAAGATACCGAGTTCATCGTGCCCACGACAGAGTCCCGAGCAGCGAGCATGATGGGCGACAGCCAGCAAAACGAAGCTGATGATGGCCCGTCTGCAACACGGTGGATGAAGGCATATGAGGGCATCTCGCCAATGCACTTCCTAGTATTCCCACCCGTTTCGAGTGGTAGACGGTTTGAGTCGACACGTCATGCGGCAGCATCAGCACATATGATACTATCAGCGCCGCGACCCAGTAGCTCACGGCCACGCACGGTGCCGGTGAAAAAGAAGAAGTCATCGTCTAGCGGACGGTCTAAACTGTCGTCGTCATCGTCATCGTCGCGTAAACGTAAGGGCGGCACTGGCCGTGGTCCCGGCCGCTGGCCAAAGGGTACTAAAAAGAGTGACTATGGCAACGCCGACAGTGGACCAGGCCTACCTCCTGGTTGGCTAGCTAAATCTATAGAGGAGCAGAAGGACACAGCAGCTCCGGATGCCGCCACAATTCTCGAGGCCAGTGCGGGGCCGTCGCTAGAAGATCTGGTGATTTCAGATATTGCGCAGTAAACAGTGACTGCGATTTGCGTCTGTATATTAATCACGTTGTTTTACATGGAGTATTCTGCATTTTACTCTTGTTTGGGTATGTTTTGTGCTTGCTCTTTATTGGCTGGGAGGATGGATGTTTTGCTGTTGGCTTGCTTCTTTTTATTATTCAAATTTTATACTAGTTGCACGGTGCTCCGAGTTCCAAATAATTCTTAGTAGCATCCTGATTTTAACGATTACATGAATATAACCTGTCCGCATATAGCTATCGTGATTGTAATTGTAAATTGCTTCTGATCAAAAGAGAATTCGGCAGCCTATTCTGTGACCAGAGCTTTCAACAAAGCGCTGGTATTACCACTGATCGCTTAGACAGCTGCTAGTTTGTAATCCTTTTCTAGACCAGGAGAGGAGAGGGAGGGGGAGAGAGCCTCCTTCAACAAAACATATAACTAGTATCTCGCTCTCGCTCTCTGTCCAAAAAGATGACTTGCCGGCTAAGTGATGGACTGACTTACGAATATAGTGTATACAGTGCGGGTTGATACTGCCTGGTGGGTGATTGGCTAGCCTTTTGGGAAAAGCCGGTACGCTGCCTCGTGTACAGTGTGAATGGGCCATCCTAGAAAGCTTGACTCTGAAGTTCCCACGCCATAAATCATAAGATATAAAGATGAATAAAAGTGTTGCTTTTCTGATATTGTTCTCATTATATGTGGTACTAGCTGTGTAAGCATTCTGTAAAGTAGCTACTTTACGCAGACAAAAAGCGCTGTCATTATATCAGCATCGCGTACAGTTTTCAACGGAAGATCTAGAGGGGTTCTACAGGCGCTATTCGCTACAACATACCACTAAAAGTGAATGTGTACATGCGCTAAACAAGTCGGACTATTTAGCCAAATCGCCAACCTCCCAATCTTGTTATTTGACGCAATCCAACCTCAATAAATCAATCTAATCCAGACCACCCGTTTATCATGTAGATCCGTGGGGGGGCAAGGCAGCCACGAGTCTATTATCTTCTTTCTGTTTTTCCTTTTTTTCTAGTTGCCACTCTCGCCGCCATCGTCACCACTCTAGTAACAACAAAGCCTCATATATTTAGTTACGATCACGTGCTACTGCTTTACAGCCGCAGCACTTTACTCTGTGACGTTACTACCGCAGTTTCCGACCGATCTCTGTTGTCATTTTTCCTCAAGCGTCTTCAAACCACAAGCAACGCCGCCATCTTATCTTCGACGACACTGCGGTCACCAACAAGCGGCCATTCTATCTACCAATTACTGGACAAATTTCCGAAATATTCCGTTCGCACATTACTTCTTCATCCTACCATTCACTAGAGAACGTACCCGTCCATCCCATCCAATTTTCGCCACAAGATCAAGCTTGGAGTGAGGTCTAGTCTCGGCGCGCTGTTCTATCTATCCTGTAGTACATAACATCCGTATCTATCCACCGCATACATAGCGTCATTATCGCCATCGCAACCGCCGCGCTTCATCCTACTATTAACGTCAACTGCCCGCTTTTCGATTGGACTCACCCGCTGTCAGCAATAGCAACACTACGCACTGCTGCGATATATTCTCCCTCAGTCATCTTTATCTTGCGCTGACCGCACGGCGTCTACAAGCGCTCTGTTTCCGTTCTCGATCTCCCGTCCCTATCATCACCTATCTCTCCCATTTCAACTGCGCAAGTTGAACGCTCTATCAACATGTCCAAGGTTATGAGAAGCGTCAAAAACGTAACCAAGGGCTACTCATCAACACAAGTCAAGGTTCGCGAAGGTTAGTAAAAAATTAACCTCATCGTCGCTTTGCCACTATATGCCCACTAACTGTACCTTGTTTTGTAGCCACCAGTAACGATGCCTGGGGCCCCACCGGCACTCAGATGGGCGAAATTGCACAACTTACATTCAATGGGTGAGCTCAGTCCTTCCTATGCAAGCAGCCAGCTTCTGCAGCTTCATGCCAAACGGCGTCATTCTTACTAATATCTTGTGCAGCGGAACCGACTTTGTGGATATCATGGAGATGCTGGACAAGCGCCTGAACGACAAGGGCAAGAACTGGAAGCACGTTCTCAAGGCACTCAAGGTCCTAGACTATTGTCTTCATGAAGGCTCGACTAAGGTCGTTGCCTGGGCACAGGCAAACATTTACATCATCAAGACGCTACGCGAATTCCAATACATGGAAGAGGATGGTCGTGACGTTGGCCATAATGGTATGGGCTCTCTATATTTGGCTCATCTACTCAGCGCTTAGTACAATTTCTAACACTACATATTCATAGTTCGTGTTACCGCTAAGGAATTGACTTCCCTCCTCATTGACGAAGAGCGTCTGGCTGCTGAGCGCAGCGACCGCAGGTCATGGAAATCGAGAGTCACAGGCCTCGACGAATTTGGCCCGCCGGCCTCGCCATCCCGTCCCCGACCCCGTCGCACCGACGAGGACGATGTCGAATACCGCCTTGCCATCGAGGCTAGCAAAGCCCAGGAGGAGGAGGACAGGCGGAAACGCGAGCGTCAGACCGGTGCCACTTTTGATGATGACGACGATCTTGCCAAGGCCATTAAGCTCAGCAAGGAAGAGGAAGACCGCCGGCGTAAGGAGCAAGAACAGCAGCAGAACGCTGCTAATTCCTCACTGTTCGACGATGATCTTATACAGGTAACTTCGGCTCAGCAACCACAACCAACCGGCTTCAACATGGGCTACCAACAGGGCCAGCCCGTCGACTTCTTCGCGAACCCCATGGACCAAAACCAGTTGCAAATGCAACAAACCGGATACATGCAAAACCCCTATACCGGCTTCCAGGCCCAGCCCACCGGTTATTACCAGAACAGTTATGGCATGCAACAGCAACCCAACATGATGGACATGTACCAGCAACAGCAAATGGCTGCATACCAGCAACCACAAGCCACCGGCTACAACCCATACGGTCTCCAGGTGCCGTCGCCGCAGCCCGAACCTCCCATGCCTGCTGGTAGCAATAATCCTTGGGCTACCGGTAATGCCGGCCTCATGAAGCCTGCGCCTACCGGCTCCAACAACCCCTTTGCTACGAACAACAACAATAACAATCACAGCAGCATCAGCTCTTCCAACTCGCCTTTCAACAGACCGCGTACTGCGCAAGCGTCGGGTCTCAGTTCTCTCCCAGAGCAAAAGTCGCTTTCTTCTTTCCAGCCGCCACCTCAACAGCCCCCTGTCCAGCAGCAGCCTCAGCGCGAGCTTAGTGATCATGAGCAGAAGCTCAATGCACTTTTGTCTAGCGGTGACGGCATGGATACATTTGGCAACACTGGTAACCTTCGTATCCCCGCCCAGCATACTGCACCAGGCACGTTTATCAACAGCGCTGGTGCCGGCATTGCTAAGCTTAACGCCGAGGCAACAGGCAACAACCCGTTCCTCCGACAGCAGTACACCGGCATGCCCACAGTTCAGTACACACAGTCACAGGCTCCGGCCGCCACGGGTCCTGGAGGCTACGGCGGCAGTGTACAAACCAACAACCCCTTTGCTATGCGTCAACAACAGTCAGCTCCCCCTCCGGATCTGATTCAGTTCTAAAGATCTGTTTGTTTTCTTTCTTTTAATACTTGGAAAGAAACTTGAAACAGAGTTGGTATTTGGGTGTGGATGCAGATGTGAGTGAGTGAGCATTTGCACAGATAGGAAAGAGTAGAAATGTAGGCTTTAAGAAAGTTGAGTTCGATGCGGCCATTTTAGTTGGCAGGCTTGAATACCATTTTATGTTTATTATTATTACTTGTCTTTTACTCTTATTTAGCAGCACGAATTCACCTGTTCATCTTTAAAACCTATTTTTCTCAAACCTCACATGTATACAAATGCCACGTCAATGTCGAGGCTAGCAAAGCTCTTTTATACCTCGCATCATCCCATCGGCAAAACATATTGGACGCCAAGTTCGAAGAAAAGTTACATATTGTATAAGTATCACAGCGAAACTTATATCTGAATGTATGAGTGGCACAGGCCTATAATGACATCGTATATATAGCAGACGTAGAAAAAGAAGACGAGGAATGGGGGGAGAGAAGAGAGCAAAAAAGGCCCAAAAGTTTGTAAAAAAATGTTACTTTACTAAACATTAATCGGTCAGCACCGAAGAAAAAGAAGATTAGATAAAAAAGGGAATTACAAAAGAGAGTTCTGGACGAAGAAATATATGATAATGAAGAATGCAGAAAATCATAAGAACATAGTATGACCGTGACTCACTGGCTAGCACTTAGATTATTTATCGAGTTGTTCCAGAGTTCCTGCAATAAAACTGTGACATCTTCATCACCAATACCGCCACCTCCTCCCGTGGCCCCTGAGATCGGCATCGGATGCGTCTCGTCATAACTACTTGTGGACTGATGTAAAGACCGAGCCGTGCCCGGCCGCGACGCGGCACTTGTCCTTCTTTTACGGCGAGCTGGTGAATCTGGAGTCATATAGCTACTCAACGACAAGCTATTGCTGTTCGCATGGCCGTTTTCGGTAGTGTTGCCCCAGGCTGAAGGACTGTTGGAGGTTACGACGCGCTTTGCAAGTGGGCCGGCACGGTCGGTCCCGGCTCCCTGAGAGAGACGGTCAACACAGCGCGCTAGAGGGTTTTGGTGTCGCCGTATGACCAGGTACTGGGAGCCGATTTGTTCGAGGAGTTTGGTGACGCGGGGGTCGCGCGTGGCAGAACCGTCGTTTCCAGGCTGTATAACATGGATAGGCTGGACGACGTTGACAGCACGGCCTGTGCCCATGGTAGACAACGAAGAGTGTGAGGTCGGCATCGCACCAGTATCCATGACATCCATGACAGAGCTTTGTCTCTGAAGATCTAATTTTTGCTGTGTCCGAGACTTCTCGGCTGGTTTCGGCGCACGATATACAGGTTGCGTGCCGCCATCTTCATCATCGGTGAGGACAGTGTGGCCGTTGAGCGTCGACGTAAGCATTTTGTTTGGCGCAGACTGACTATTTGACTTGCTAGATCGTGTGTTAGCATCGAGAGAGTTGTGGCCATCGCTGCTGCCCTGGGTCGTATAGAACGATCCGTCGCTCACAAGCGTTGACGGCTGCGTTCCGATGAAGCGAGAGGTGGGCATGTCGGCCTCTTGACTACTTGTACTGCTTGCATTTCCGGAAGAGTGCACAAGCGTTGACGCCGACGCACTTGATAGTGGTACAGACATCTTGTCACCCGTCTGCTTTTGTTTTTGTTTTTGCTGACGTTGTTGCTGTTGCTGTTGTTG